>OMKN01077730.1:0-12253 GCA_900302345.1 Melanonus zugmayeri
CTTCTAAACTGTTCCATAATCTTCTAAAACTTCTTTGTTCATCACTCTTTTGTCTTTTATTGTTTAGCCAATGTAAGCTGAATTACTTATTTTAAGCTCATACTTGTTTGCCTTTGTTTGTGTTTCGTTGTTTTATTTAATTAAGTGAAGTTATTTTATTTGTATAATATATATTATTGTATATTGCAATAATATATTATATACATTATTGTAATATACAGTACGTTGGCAACAATGCCAATTCTTTACAATTTCAGCGACAACAAGGGAACACCCCTCAAAGTCTTTTGTTTGACATCAGTTGGAGTCGGAGGCCAGTGTTTGTGTGACACAATGTTTATAGGCTTACTTGCGTCTTGTGTGCAGGTATACTGTCCCCCGGGGATGAGTTCCAATACTGGGCAGATCTTTCTGATTCTGCAGAGAAGCACGGTGTAAGAGAAAGGGCCCGCCATTTTGTGGAGCTTTTCAGACCAATAGAAAAGGTATGTAGTTATTCCAGGAGTTGTGCAAACCTTTTGTGCCCAACAACCAAGCCCAAAGTGGTTGACTTAAATCAGGTGGTTGGCTTAAATCAGGTGGCACCCAGACCACATGCAAATAGTTTATAGCATCCCAAATGTGGTTGCTTAGGGACATTGGACAGCTGTCACCCTCAAGCCTCTGTAGTGTATAAAACATTATTAAGGACACCTGCTCTTTCCTTAAAGGAAAACCAAACACCCTGCTTGAGCTTCAACATTTATAATATGCCTTCTGGATGTGTTCTGGTATAACTTCTGGAATGTAGGGGCGGGGGTATATTGCTGATCAGACTTTCATTATTTCTTGCACAAGACACTCCCACTTGGTTTTTACACATGCATTGATATTCATGAAAATAAGCAAATTAAATATTAGACTGTATATTCTATGCATTTGTGTACATTGGGTCTAATTCAATATCTGGATTTCAAGTTTGTGTGAGACATACAATTGAAAGATATTGGAGCATTTACCAGCCAACTTAAATATATATATATATATTAGGGCTGTCAAACGATAATTTTTAAAAATCAGATTAATCACAGGGTAGGCTGTGATTAATCGTGATTAATCACAGCCTACCCTGTGTACATTCAGTTTTTCCATTTCATTCTACTGCTCACATTATGTATACAGATTATTATCTTTTTACTGACCTGTAAGTAGCTGCTGTGACACCCATGTTTCCCATCTGGGAGTAATAAAGTTGATCTTATTTTATTTTGTTTGTGTTCATAAGGAGTACATTGGTCTGGATGGCCTGTCCATGGCGGATGTTGTGGATCTGGTGGAGCAGAGCAAACACACACTGGATGATGTGTGGAGACAGACTGACTATGATGCGTACCCCGAGCCACGCATGCTGCGCCTCATGGACAACATAGGTACACGTGCATATAATAATAAGAATAATAATAAACTTTATTTGTATAGCACCTTTCATACAAAATATGCAGCTCAAAGTGCTTTACATTTAAAAGGAATAGAAGCAACATTTACATTTAGAAAGAAACAAAAGAAATGAAACATTTAAACAAAAGAAATAAAAACATTTAAAAAGGAGTAGAAGCAGCTAAGAGTTGGTCTACATTTAAAACAAAGAAAATGAAAACAGGAAGCCAAACAGGTAAAGCAAGCTCATAAAATGCATTCTCAAAGTGCTTTCGATTAAAAGGAAATTGAAGCAATAATAAAGGCATAAAGGCATTTCAGGCATTTAAAACATTTAAAGGGATAGAAGGTCATTTAAAAACAACATATGGGACTCCATGTGGAGCATGCACATCGAAGAAGTGGTGCTAGAGAAAGGCTAAGTTGAAGAGATATGTTTTAAAGTGCCGTTTAAAGCTGTCAACAGAGCCTGCCTCTCTAATAACCTTTGGTAGACTGTTCCACAGTTTGGGAGCATAGCTGAAAAGGGCCTCATCTCCAATTTTTTTTGGGTGGGGTTTAGGGTGTTTAGAAGGCCGGCAGGAGGATCTAAGGGCTCGTGAAAGAGCATAGAACAGCAGGGAATCTGTGATATAGGCCGGTCCTAAGCCATTTAGTGCTTTGTACACAATTAAAATAACTTTAAAATCGATTCTAGTAGATACAGGGAGCCAGTGCATTGCAGCTAGAAGTCTGGGGTGATGTGCTCTCTCTTCTTTGTTTTAGTTAGTAGTCTGGCAGCGGAGTTCTGGAGTCTCTCAATGGACTTTTTAGGAAGACCAGTAAGGAGTGCATTGCAATAGTCTAGTCTACTTGAAATGAAAGCATGGATACATTTTTCAGCATCTTGCTGGGTCAGGAATGGCCGTACCTTGGCAGTGCTTCTGAGGTGAAAGAATGCCACCTTGGTCACTTTGTTTATATGGGACGAGAAACTTAAATCAGAGTCTAAAATAACACCCAGACTTGTTACTTCTAGTTTGATCCAGTGAGTCAGATTGCCAAGTCTTTTAAACCGCTCATCCCTTTTGGATTTGGGGCCGACTAATAGGATCTCTGTTTTATCCTCATTACGTTTTAGAAAGTTATTATTCGTCCATTTATTTATTGCCGACAAACAGGCAGTAAGGGAGCTTAAGGCATCTATATCACTTGGCTCAACGGATATGTACAGTTGAGTATCATCAGCGTAGCTATGGAAACTAACATTCCTCTAGGTGATATCATCAGGGAGCAGACCTAGAGGAAGCATGTATAGTGAGAACAGCAGAGGGGCAAGGCAGCTCCCTTGTGCAACAACAAAGGTTATGTTATGGTTCTCTGAAACATGGTCCCCAAGACTAACAATTTCACAATTTAGATTTGGCTTCTTCAGTAGAGGTTTCACAACAGCAGTTTTGAAGGCCTCAGGGTAAACTCCCGTTACAAGGAATGTGTTAATAATTTTCATGGCAGAGTCTGAGATACTGTTGAATACATTTTTGAAAAGTGGAGAAGGGATTGGGTCGAGACAACAGGATGATGGTTTGCTCAGGGTAACAATCTTACACAGTTCTGGGATTGAGATGTTGGTGAATTTTCTCATGGTTGCCTGCCTTTCACGAGGTTGAATGCAGGGGTCAATGATTGTTAGAGTTATTGTTGTTTTCTGTGGTGACCTTAGAGAAATAAGCCCTTCTGGTACAGTATTATTATAGGTGACTATGTATTCTTTGTATATACTCCGGTGGACCTCCAGTCCGGTTCTCCTCCATTTTCTTTCCGCTGCTCTACATGATCTCTTAATCTCATGGATAGTGTTGTTTGAGATGCATGGATAAGAATGTTTTGTTGCATGACTTCCTTTTAACCTGTAGTTCTGCCCTCAAGGCAGACTTGTTCTGCCTTGAGAGCAGAACCAGTAGTACTCATGCTCTTTCTCTTGATGGCGGCGACCCTCTTTTTTCCTGTCTCACTGCCTGATAGGAGTTATAGTCTGGTGCACATGCCTCGATAAGAATCACATTGCTATTCATGTCTAACCAGGTTTCAGTTAAAAGCATACAATCTAGTTCATGATTGATAATAAGATCATTAATTAAGAATGATTTGTTAGCTAGAGATCTGACATTTAGCAGGGCTAGTTTTATAGAACTAGTTACAGGGCCTAAGACATTTGGTAGATGACGGGGAATAGAAATCAAATTTGTAGGGGTTGTTGTGCGGGTTGATAACACTGTTTAGACTTTCACTAATCACAACATCTATGGGTAGCATTGCAGGAGAGTGTTGTAATGTTGAAAGGTCAGCAAGATGAACATATGCACACATACACACACTCACGCAACAAACAAGAATGCACATGCACTGGTATGTCATGCCCAGTCCATGACATCAGTGGCACTGCATTGTTGTTTCTTCTATGTCCCCACAACACAAAGCCTGATGTGTCACATTTTTATTCATACAACGACCAAAATAGAGTTCACTTGCCAGACCTTAGTGCAGTTGTGCAACACCTTTTCATGATGTTTTTATTGAACACTTTTTCATGATTACTACGTCTAATAAATAAATATAAATGTGTGTGTGTGTGTGTGTCAGGTGGGGCCCTTGGCAGATATGTCCAGAGGAAGTTGAGCGGTGTTAAAATTTTCCAGGAGCCATACGTGTCCATGAGAGAGAACCTGAGGATGGGCGTCATCATCTGTGAGCAGTGGGTGACGGCGTGTGAACATCTCACAGGACAGGTGTGGTCTTCGATCAGACGAGAGACGTCCATGTAGCGGATGAATATGAATGTAACCGAATGTAACTGCCTTGACCTTGAAGACACATTTCCACATTTCTTCTGTTTGTTTTTGAATTAGGTGTGGAAGAGACATACCTCACATGTTTGGAAAGGAGACCAGCACCGCCCACACACTCTGCAGAGCTTGGCGCAGAGATTGGATGAGGTGATGAGTCGAGCATTGTTGATGTACCTGCTAGACCACAACAACAATCACATGAATCAATTGATGAATGTGTGTATCATGCCTTGTGTGTACGATGTAGACTATCCTAGAATCTCATGCACAATATGTTCAATTCACAGGTAAATATTCGGTTTCGCAATTCTGACATTTCGTCTTTTGAGGTCTTCACATCGTGCACAACATGCATCATGTTTGTGCTCGGCCATTACGTCAAGTTCTTCACTGTTACGTCAAGTGTGTGATTGTGTCGCCAGGTGGTGACTTTGCGTACCGTGTACGAGAAGCTCCTGCGGCTGCTCCCCGGAGGCAAACAGCAGGCACTGAGCCCCGAGCATGTGTTTGAACCCTTCTCTGGAATCAACCCTCTACACTACAACCCCTACACTGAGGTAGGGGGTGAAAGCTGCCTTCCAACTTTGTGATAAGGAAATACTTTATTAATCCCAAACGGGAGATGTGGGAACGTCAATGCAACTGGCAGTAGTGGACGTGTGAATAATGTCTGTGTGGTTGTCTGCATGCTACCGAGTGTGTGTGCTGTGTATGTCGTAGCCTCTGTGGAGAGCAGCCGTGGGCCAGTTTGAGCGCCGCATCGCCTCTTCAGAACAGGAAGTGGCTGGTAGACTGAAGAGCTACATTGCCGATGTGCAGGACAATCCACAACAGGTAGCACACATCTCTGTTGCTGCCAAACCCCTTGTGTGTGTGTGTGCATTTTTATCAGGGTGTTCACAACTGTTTTCAAAATATTCAATATGCAATTATTTAAATATATTTGCTGGTGGAGCAGTCGGTACATCTCTTGTTTCTGTGCGTGAACCAGCTGCTGCAGGTGTTTCAGAAGCACAAGGAGTTGATCAGGCGTCCCACCATCAGCAAGGAGCTGCAGTCGGAGAGGGAGACCCTGCTGGCCAGACTGCTCGACTATAGCAAAGGTCTCCCACACTACCAATACTACACCCTCTGCATCTGCTCTTTCTCTTTCCTCCCAGGGGAGGTCTGATGGTTGGGTGCAGAGACATATGCACTCATTTGCTTCTCATTGTTTGACCCCTGTGTCCTTCTTCTGTCCATTATCTCAGGTCTGAGGTCTGATTTTGAGGGCCGCTGCCATGGTGCTCCAGGGGAGAAAACAGGGCCACTTGTTGGCAGGAACCTCCCCGAGGTGGTCAACAAAATCGTGTGGGTTCGACAGCTCATTCACAAGGTAGCTGTGAGCTTCTCACGTGTGTTTCGACCTCACAGGCCCGTTCCTCACCGCAGGGGCCCACCTTTAACGCTTCCAATGCCTATCGGCCTCGATCGCTGTTCCTTCTGTCTTCCTGCAAGGTGGAGGATTCTGTTCGTATCTCCGAGGCGCTGCTCTCAGACCTCTCGGCCTTTCGCTCCTTCCTGCGTTTCTGTGATGACCTCTTGGAGGTGCTGAGGGCCTATGAGCAGGAGCAGTTTGAAGATTGGTCCAGAGAAATACTGTCCGGACTGGCCGACCCAAAGTCTGGTATCAGGTGGGGTACATTCATTCTTTTTTTCTCTCACCCCGTCTCTGTGTAATAGTCTGACTCCAGGGTACTTTGCCAGCAGTGTGAAGAAAGCGATCGAACCACGCCTTGCTCCTCCCCCCCCTCTTCAGTCTGCAGGCCAGTAACCGGGTGATGGACCTGGACCACGTGGACGGCCGGCTGAAGATCCAGTACTCTGACCGACTGGTGACGCTGCTGAGGGAGGTCAGACAGCTGTCCGCCCTCGGCTTCGCCATCCCGGCCAAGATACAGCAAGCCGCCAACACCGCAGACAAGTTCTACAGACAGGCCATCGTCCTCAAACAGGTACGCAAGACAAGACGTGAACCGAGACGATCCACAACGCCCCGGTTCCAGAGAGGTGACAGAATGAGATGCTCGGGGCGATGTTCTTCTTGACGGTGTGTGTTTTATTTATCCAAGGTGGCCCATTTCTACAACACCATAGATCAGCAGATGATTCCCTCTCAGAGACCCATGATGCTTGGTCTAGCCCTGGCCTTTGAGCAGGTCATTAAGGTACACAAACCGGCTGATCCAAAGCCTAGATTTGGTTAACTAGCTAACAAAGTGTGTGTGTTAACTTCCAGCCGTAGTCTCTCTCCATGACCTAACCTCCCTCTCTCTGACGGGCAGAGTCCTCGGTCCCACACTAAGGAGTCGGGCGGCAAGCTGCAGATCACCTGGGACAACCCTAGCGAGCTGGAGGTCTATATCGCCAAGCTGCAGTCCGCCGCCGAGAGACTCTCCACGGAGAACAGGAAGCTGCGCAAGTGGCACACCGACTTCACCGAGAAGGTAGTCGGCCGGCCTCGATGGCGACCCCCAGAAGATCATGATGTTCATAAAAGAAACGAGCTCTTCCCTCCCCTTAGATCCATTGACAAACGAATGGCACACACATGGGGAATAGGGCCATGAGATGCCAAGATCACCCACATTAGGACTTTAAGTTTTGGAGTTGCTCTTAAGCAACTAGTCAAATCAGTTTCCACATGTGTGTTAAATCAGTCTATGAGCCAATCATGTTCTACCAAAAAAGTAGACTACTAACGAACTTCTTGTATTAATTTGAAATGCATATGCAACCATTAAGACCTGCAAGCTGTGTCTGGTGTCAGGTGGTGACTCTGATGAACATTGACCTCCTGAGACACCAGCAGCGCTGGAAGGACGGCCTCCAGGAGCTCCGCATGGGCTTTGCCACTCTAGAGACACAGGTACCAGATAGATGGTGATCAACAAACAACAGGCCCTCATTCAAGAACATTTGTGGATTTTTCTCTGTGAGAGTTTGACGTCCTGAGAGGTTCGGCTATTTGTACTAATGACGCACATGACGCAACGATCGTAACCCAGCAACAATAAAAGCGCACTGGGCGTTCATATTTTTTATATCCAAAGCACTCCGCCATGAAAAACACAATCCGGTCTGACCGTGGCTTATGTTGATGTGTCATGTAATTACACATTGAGGTGTGTTGCCCTTGTGTGACTCAATGCATCTGGTAGCATTGGGAAGCTAATCCCCCTCTCTTGGTGTTGTAAGGGATTCCGGTCAGGTGACATGCGGGCGTGGCGCCAACACTGGAACCACCAGCTGTACAAGGCTCTGGAGCACCAGTACCAGACGGGACTGGAGGCTCTGAATAAGAACCTGCCGGAAATACACGTTGACCTCACCTTCAAGTTAGTGCGCGTTCCTCGTCCCATCACAAGTCTCTCTAGACCACTGTGTGCACCCTGCTCACCAACCAAACACCTGATATGCAAATTATATATATTCTGTATATATCACACTCTCTCTCTCTCTCTTCTCTCTCTCTCTCTCTCTCTCTCTCTCCCCTCATGTAGACAAGGTCGCTTGCAATTCCGCCCTCCTTTTGAAGAAGTGCGCGCTCGATACTTCAGGGAGATGAAGCGCTTCATCTCTGTCCCTAACCAGTTCAAGGGGGTTAGTGCGCAGGGCGAGGAGCTCATCTTTGGCATCATGATCGACAGAAACGCCTCCGGGTTCCTCACCATTTTCAGGAAGGCGGAAGACCTCTTCAGCCGTTTGCTGGCCATTCAGGACAAGTTCAAGGTGACGTCTAATGACACACGCGGTGACGTTCAAAGTATTTGTGTTGTCTAGTTGGTGGTGTGAGCAGTGTCAATTCGTGTTTTACTCAAAACAGGAAACGTGACCTATGATGATGCTGCAGATATGCGGTTAAAAAGTCCCACTCTCTGTCTGTCTGTCTCTGTGTCTGTCTGTGTGTGTGTGTGTGTGTGTGTGTGTGTGGGTTGCCTTAGCAGAAGTTGTGCTCTCTCTCTGATGCACTCTATCTTGTACAGTGTTGGAGAACATTACTTTTAAAAGTAACTTGTCTGTCTGTCTGTCTGTCTTTCTGTGTGTCTGTGTGTGTGTGTGCAGGAGTGGGTGGTGTTGGGCCAGGTGGACATTGAGAAGTTGGTGGAGAAGCATTTGGACTCAGTGCAAGACTGGGAGAGAAACTTCAAGGCCCTGAAAGCCCGGGGAAAGGAGTCCGAACGCCTGCCCAGGTAGAAAACCCATGAGTTTACAACTCGTGATGGTTTTACAGTGCCATTTTTTTTTAATGACCGGACCCGGGTGACCTCACAGCTGGCTACGGCCATGCAGGCAAACTGTGCTGCTGTGCAGGTGACGAGATGTTACGCAACTGGACAAACAAATAAAACATCATCAATCCATCCACATTCTTTGCCAAGTTTCGTCTCGGTTTCGCTTCTTATTTCTAATTTTCTCTCCTTCTATCTCTCTCTGTCTCTTTCTCTCTCGCTCCCGTCTCTTTCAGTCAGGAGAAGGTCGACTGTATCACAGTGAACTGTGAGCCAGTCAGAGGCGTCATTGATGACCTGATCCAAAGGCTGTTTGATACTCTGCTTATGTCTCTCAGGAAGTCCATACAAGGTAGCAATTGACCATGTCTATATATATCTCTATATCTCTATATATCTCTATATATAGATAGATATACAGTAGATATATCTCTGCACTTTATTTGCTCACTTTCTTTTTGGTTACGTCCAGGCCACACGCAGAGCATAGAGGCCTTTGTGTCTGAGTCCATGGAAGCCTTGTCCACTCGTCCCGAGAGCATCGAGGAGATCGGCGAGGCCAACGCCAGACATGGCCGGATCAAAGCCCGGGAACCAGAGGTTAAGCGCAAGACCCTTTTCAAACCTTTTCAAATATTTACATTTGTGTTTCATTTTCTATTTGTACGTTTGAAGTCAGTAGCTAGACATTGAATAGCTACGCGTGTGCACGTGCATGCATGTGTGTGTGTGCAGATCCAGCCTCAGTTCCAGTGTGCGGAGGAGAAGAACCGGCTGCTGCGTGCGGTGGCCGGAGGCGGCCTGGACTCCCTGTCCTCCCTGAGGGCCCGGTGGGACAAGCTGGAGCTGATCATGGAGAGCCACCAGCTCATGGTCAAGGAACAGGTGATCTCTCTCTCTCTCTCTCTCTCTAAAACCACTGCCTGCATCTCTTGTGTTCTCCCCCTCTGCTCTTTTCTGTCACCCACGCTCTTGACCCACCCTTCCCCTCAGGTGGAGATGATGCGCAGTAACGCCGCAGGCCGCATCCAGGCCTACCGGGGCGATCTGGAACGCTTCAGGGCGCGCTGGGACCAGTTGAAGCCCAGCGATGAGGCGGTGGAGACGGGTGACCAGGCCAGCCTGCTGGCCTGCCTCCAAACCATCAGGGACAAGCAGCAGGAGTTCCAGGAGCTGGAACTTGTTCGTCTCAAACTGCTGTAGGTTTTCAGTTTCAGTTCTTCTTCTTTATTCAGTTTATTCTAAAATTTGAGCATGACATTGTGTGTGGTAATAAATCTTATATAGTGATGAATCTATAAACTGAAACTCGTATCTCTCAAGTGTTTCACATCTTGCCACTCAGTAAAAACCTCTTACCTAGATGACTCAAATCTCCACTTTTAGTCAACACATTGTGCAGAAAACAAATTGGTGATATGGATGTTCTCCTGTCATGCATCTCCACCCTCCACCTCCCAGTGAGGACTGTGGTCATTTTGAGCTGGAGGCCCCAGACTTCTCCTTGGCGGAGGAGACCGTCCGGGACATGGAGGAGTGCAGTCGGATGTGGTCTCTGTATGAGGAGTGGCTGCAGGGCTTTACAGAGAAGGCCCAGGAGGACTGGATCACGTTCAGGTACGCCTCGTCCCTGGAGCTTCCCACTGGGGCTGTAGAGATGTGTGAGTTGCCGAGGGTTACTGACAGGTTATATGTGTGTGTGTCTCTAATATTGTGGGTGCTGTGGGTTTCCTGAATGAGTTGTGTTTATTATTATCAACCGCAAGGAGGTTCTTCTACCATCAACTCAAATGCTTGATGACTACCATCTAGTGGTGTGTGTGTGTTAATTTTGCTTATTCTTTTCATGTGAGAAATATTCAAATGATGCATTATGGGTACCAATACTGAACGTAAAATCTGTTTTTTTCCTTTCTAGGAGCAAGACCTACTTGTTTGAGGAGTTCCTCTTTGCGTGGCAGGACAGACTGAAGAAGCTGGAGCAGCCCACCACCATGTCGGTCAAACTGCAGGCGGAGGTGGACAAATACAAGGCACGGCCCCCTCACGTCGGAAGACTCACCGAGCCGACCAATGGCGTGCTCTCTTTCTTTCTTTCTTTCTTTCTTTCTTTCATTCTTTCTTTCTTTCTTCTCCACCCACCCCTCCAAATACACTCACACCGCTCTCCACCCCCCTCCCCTGCGTGTGTAGAACCTGGCCCCCGTGCTGAAGTACGTGCGCGGGGATCACCTGTCCCAGGACCACTGGCTGGACATGTTTCGCCTGCTGGGCCTCCCCAGGGGCACCACGCTGGAGAGGCTCACCTTCAGTGACCTGCTCTCGGTGGCGGGAACCATCGTCGACAAGGCCCTGGAGCTGAAGGTTCAGTACACACAAACACACACTTTTGTGCCCCTACGAAACCATACAGGAAACGTGAAGAAGATGAAGTCTCACTCTAGAAATCCCCACTCTTGCAACACACGTAGACTGTGTGTGTGTGTGTGTGTGTGCGTGCAGGACCTAAACAGCCGCGCACAGGCGGAGGTGACGATCAGGGAGGCCCTGAGAGAGCTGGATCTGTGGGGGGCCGCTGCGACCTTTAACCTCACTGAGTACACCGACAGCAGCGCACACGCTCTCACCCTCATCAAGGACTGGAAGGACATCGTCAGCCAGGTCTACACACACACACACACACACACGCGCATACACATGCATGCACACACACGCACACACACACACACGCATACACACGCGCACACACGCACACACACGCATACACACGCATACACATGCATACAGCCACAGCACAGTTGAACTTCAATCAAGGACACGTTCACTATGTCTATTTATCGGGTCTCTTTACCCAAATCCAGGTGGGAGACAACCGCTGTCTGCTTCAGTCTCTGAAAGACTCGCCCTACTACCGGGGCTTCCAGGACAAGGTCAGCCACGCCCCTCGAGTCTTGATGAGAGAGTAACATTTCCTTAATAACCTGAATCATCTTGTGTTTGTGGTCGTCAAACCACAAGCTGATGCTATTGGTGTCTCACTTTAGCGCACTGTGCAATCTGAGTGTGTGTGTGGGTGTGTCCAGGTGAATTTGTGGGAGGTGCGTCTGTCGGACCTGGACGAGCATCTCCTCAGTCTGAATGCCATCCAGAGGCGCTGGGTCTACCTGGAGCCCATATTTGGACGCGGAGCCCTCCCCAAAGAGCAGGCTCGCTTCAAGCGCGTGGACGAGGACTTTAGGTACTGTGTGTGTGTGTGTGTGTGCGCATGCACATGTGCTGTTGACTTTTTCATTTCATTTTCCTCTTCGTGCAGTGATCATTGTGTGTGTGTGTGCGTGGCAGGTCCATCATGTCAGATGTTCAGAGGGACAGCAGGGTGGTGTCTCTGTGCACTAGAGCCGGTATCAGGAACTCCCTGGTCACCATACTGGACCAGCTGCAGCGTTGCCAGAAGTCCCTCAACGAGTTCCTCGAGGTGCACATGAACTGAAACTGAGCTTGCACACACACACACACACACCCAGACGCACACACAGAGACACATAGAGATGCAGACAGACAGACAGACACAGCCCGGTAGAAAGCTCAGAAACAGGAACTCAATTGTACGTTGTGTGTTGTAACCCCCCCCACGGGGTCGGGTTCAGGTCGCTCATGGTACAACATAACACCGGTATCCATGCCAATGGTATTGTGTGTGTGTGTGTGTGTGTGTGTGCGGTTGCAGGAGAAGCGCTC
>OMKN01077740.1:0-21098 GCA_900302345.1 Melanonus zugmayeri
GTTGTTTACTAATTTCAGTTGCACCACAGGAACTTACGCAGTGTCTTAGTTAGTAACTACTTAGTAATGCGTAAGTGGTTACTAGAAAGAGATTGTCGCATAACGTGACGGCAAGAACTTGACTAGCCAATCAGCGAGCAGAGCAAAATGTAAACAAGGAAGTTAATCAAATGTGGGACACACCATTTCGTCCCGTTTCGCTCACACACACACTGCAGATCGACTGTTTAACTAACACACCATGAAACGCACTGAAAATAATAATCAATGTCACCGAGATGATGTAGATAAAGCTCACGTTAACATTATAGACCAAGTGCACCTTCCAACACAATCCGAGACCACCATCACACATATGTCAACCCTCCCGATTTTCCCGGGAGACTCCCGATGTCATTGCCCTCTCCCGATTTCCTCCCGGGGTAAAAATTATCCCGTACTTCTCCCGATGTATGACATCAACAACTACAATCGGAAATATTCGCGCTGTCACTCCTAGGTGGTGATAACGCGAATATTTCCGATTGTAGTTGTTGATGTGTCATAAAAAGTATCTGTTATATATATGTGTGTCTTCTAAAAATTGTTGGTATCACTCTAAACGAGCCATTTTTTCCCTGTTGCTGCCGACCGTTACCAACTGTTTTTTAGTAAAGCGTTAACTACTTACGCTATAACTTACACCAACTTAGGGGGATGTATAAATATTTAGTAGTTACTAAGCTCTGCGTAATAACTAGTGTCAGTGGTGCAACCCATCTAAATTTAGTAGTGACTAAATCTTGATTTAGTAAATACTTACGCTATAACTAGGGTTAGTTTGCACTTAGTAAGACGTGGTGCAACCGGCCCCAGCACTCTAGGTTTATTTCATAAGAAAATTATTGACATTGCACTGCTGCAATGCAAACTATTAGATAAAGATGCCAAGTGCCTGGCCGATAGGTTTTTATGTGATTGCATATCCTCAGCACCAAAACTAAAGGTGTGTCTATTGTCGCTAAACACAATATTAGAATTAGGGTGTTAAACATATTGGCAGACACAGCAGGTAGACTGCTTATTGTGAAAATAGAGGCCTTGCTTATCTGCTTATGCACCAACCTCTTTTGATAAAGAATGTTATGATATGTTAACAAAGAATACCTTGGAGTTATCTGAATATTCAATTGTAGTCGGCGGAGATTTTAACACTGTTTGGGATACAGTTGTAGATTGATCAAGCACATCAGAGACTAGGGAGCAGAGACTGGCTTCTGTTGCTCTGCAGGCTTGGGCCAATAACATGGGGCTGACAGACTTATGGCGTTTAATTAACCCCACAGTGGAGGATTACTTTTTTTTTCCAGACAGATATAGAACCATCTCAAGAATTGATTATATTTTTACATATTATTATGTAAAAATATTATTATTATTAGTAGTAGTAGTAGTAGTATTATAATAATAATTATTATTACAATAATATTAATAATACATTTTATTTGGAGGTGCCTTTCAAAACACCCAACAACCAAACAGTGGTCATGTCAAAAGTGTCAGCAAAGTTCAAACAAAACAAACAGCAGGAGGTGGGATACACTGAGACACTGGGTGCAGTTTAACAGGTGAGGTGGGATTTGAATGTTGTTAAGGAGTCACACTGTCGGATGTGTGAGGGCAGGGAGTTCCAGAGCCTGGGAGCCCAGCAGCTGAAAGCTCGGGCACCCATGGTGCTGAGGCGTGAGCTGGGAACGGTTAAAAGTCCAACAGAGGATGAGCGGAGGTTGCGGGAGGGGGTGTACTCCTGGAGGAGGTCAGGGATGTAGATGGGGGATTATGGAGGGCTTTGAAGGTGAGTACTGTACTACAGGAACTCTACTTCCTCAGGCTCTCTCTGATCATAAAGGAGTTCTCTGCTCAGCTGTGATCAGCAGTGTGTCTTCTTGTGCAGCTAGACGGCACTTCAACAACACTAAAAAATGAAGGGTTTCATTCACAGTTTGTAGACAAATTGAATGAGTTTCTTGGATTCAATGTAAGTTCTGTTGAGGATCCCAGAGTCTTATGGGAGGCGGTGAAAGGTTTTATC
This sequence comes from Melanonus zugmayeri, assembly GCA_900302345.1. Lineage (NCBI taxonomy): Eukaryota > Metazoa > Chordata > Actinopteri > Gadiformes > Melanonidae > Melanonus > Melanonus zugmayeri. Next base: position 2,072 of record OMKN01077740.1, read on the forward strand.
AGGGGTAATGCTACACTATTTGCTTCTACGTAAATCACAACCTTCCAAATTACAGAAATTAAAAGGAGACTTTGCAAACCTAGAATCTACTCTTCAGGACAATTACCCAGAACAGGTAGCTTTACAGCGTGAACTGGTTAAAAAGGAAATCCAAGCCATTGTCAAGTAGCGTTCCGGGTTTTTAATTCACAGAACAAGACAACGTTATTATTTTCATGGCTCAAGACCCAGTCATGCGGATTACGTCTTTCTTCTAGTGCAGACATTCTCTCAATAAAATGTAGGGATGGTGCTGTTGCAACTAATCCCAAACAGCTTCTACAGTGATTCATACAAATCAGATATAACTTTTGATAGAGGTAAATGTGATGATTTTCTCAGCAGAATAGATTTGCCATGGCTATCAGAGCCTGATTCTAAAAGGCTTAGTGAACCAATCTCTCTAGAAGAACTTACAGAAGCAGAACTTGCAGAAAGGAAAATCACCAGGATTGGATGAAATACCTCCCAAATTTCTTTTAGCCTTCTGGGACCTTATAGGACCATTGCTTCTCAACATGATCCAGTATTCCATAGAGAAAGATAGCTTTTCTAGGGATGTAAATATAGCAGTGATTTCTCTACTTCTGAAAAAAGACGAAAGACACAACAGAATGTAGTAGTTATCGACCCGTCACTTTAAAACCTTAAAATATTGAAATAAAAAAATTTGTTTGTATCCAGAAGCTTTTGGGTGGGAACCTATCCTGACAGCTTTATTGTCAAACATGCACCTTTATACATGCAAGGAATTTGACTTCGGTTTTAAGAAACTTTCCCAGTGTACAGAAATGAGATATAAAAATAAGTAATATCAAAATAATAAGTAAAAGTTACTTATAGTATTTTAAGTTATTGTACAAAGCCTGCATCAGTTGTACCCTGTGATTGTACTCTGTGAACATGCTCATTACTCATCGCCCCATTGGCTTCAGACCACAGTTCTATAACCCCAGTCCCATCATCCCCACAGTACAATGCTTGCTCCACTAACATACAGTAATAGACATATGTACAAGTGTCAGTTCACTTCCTGTACTCAGCCACTTTTCACCATTTGTACGTGTTTGCACGCGTTTGCATGAATAACATTGGCCATGTTCCAGCAAACCACAAAGTTATCGCTTCACTAATTCATAGGGATTCATACGATGAGCGCAATATACACACTTGCACGCACACATGAAAACACGCACATGGATGGACGCAAGGGTACAGGGCTTTGCGATATTGCCTTGGGAAAAAAAAGAAGACGACTTGGTTTATAGTCAGAGCATGTGTTAAACACAAATCGTGAATAGAGACTTGGGGAAGGGGGTTTTGTGAGCGTCGGTAATCCGGCTGGTTTGTTATGAAGCTGGAGTGGTCATGGAGAACAGAGCTTGGCAGCTGTCCATTTAGTAGGAAACAGTAATCATGGATCTATCCCACTCAGCCGGGGAAAAAAAAAAGAAAAAGAAAAAGACATTTGCCCCTCTCTCCTTTGCTTCTTTTGATATACGTAGGGGAATGGAAAAAAAATTTAAGAATATATTTTAATTTTGAGCAGGGAAGCAGAATCTGAACATATGCAGACACCAGCCGGATGTACTGTATCAATAGCGTCATTTACACTGCCGTTTCGTTGCGGGAATCTTGCAGCAATATGCCGGCTTGCCTTAGATTTACATTTACATTTACATTTAGGGCATTTGGCAGATGCTTTTATTCAAAGCGACATACAGTAAGTACATTTGTTAGAAGAAAGTGCAACAACAACCCTGTGGGTACAGTAAGGACATCCATAGAGCAAGTTTTCAAAGATCTCAATAGAACAAGTTTCGCTAAGTGCTATTTAAGTGTCAAGACATACAAACATACGATGCCAAGTACGAATTATTTAAATGCCAAGACTAACAACATATGATGTTAAGTGCTATTTAGGTGCAGGACAAACAAACATAAGTGCATAGGTTGTTTTTTTTTGGGGAGGTAGAGGGAGGCTATGCAGTATCATTGTCTTAGTTGAACACGAGACGTGCTGCAGCGTTCTGGATGCGCTGTAGTGATTTGATAGCGGAGGCAGGAAGTCCAGCCAGCAGTGAGTTGCTTTCTGTGTAAAAGGTACAAAGCCAGAATGGGGGTTCCGAGTTGTTGCAGCAATAAGACGGGAAGGGAGGTAGTCAAATTGCCGTGAAATTCCGGAATTCACATCTCCGTTCCCGGAGGTGACTGCGTCCTGACTGAATGCGATGCGAGCGTCATTGCCGGAACTTTGTTGCGGCAATATGCCGGGATCTCTGTGTAAAAAGTGCTAATAGAAGGATGCAGGTTATTGCACAGTGTTGCTGCCCAAGCCAATGTTTCATTGGCTGCTGGGGAGAACTTAAAAACCCCTGAACTTGAACCTGGAGTGTGGTAAGAATTGTGTTTAGTTCTCCAGCAATGACAAATACAATATAATTATAATAATATCCCTTTCAATTTTGATATTATACATCCATTCCATCCAAAACATATTTTATTTATTTATTGATTTATGTTTTATTTAAACTTCAAAAAGTCAAAGTCAAAGTCAATTTTATTGTCATTTTTCCAATATGTACAAGACATACAGAGAATCGAAATTACGTTTCTCTCAAAATCCCGGTGTCGACTAGTAACAATAAGCATAAAAATCTAGGTTTAAAAAACACATTATAAATATCAAGAATATTAAATATTCTTATATTAAATAACAAGACAAAAACAAGACACACGGCAGACAGGCACCTCCAAACAACAAGAAAATGCATTAAATAAATAAATAGTGCAAAATAAAAGTAGCAGCAGTTTGTATTGTTATTTGTTGTTGTTGTTTTTTTGAGAGAGTTCAGCCCTCCAACAGTCTGGGAGGTTAACAGTCTCAACTCCTGGGGGCAGAGGGGAGGGAGTTCAGCATCCAACTTAGCATAAACTTGAAGGAATCATTGAGGGCTGGCCATCATTTACAATGATTATGAGTATAAAATATATAAAATCATAATAAAAGATACAAGATAAAACAAAACAAGTATATGAGTACGGTTAATACAAGATACAAGATCCAAGCTAAAACAAATAAATTAAAACAAGTATGTAGATAATAAAACAAATCAAGTATAACAGGTGCAAAAAACAAGTGTTTAGTGATCATAGATTTGAATTATTCAAGATTCAAGATTTCTTTATTTGTCATTTGTTAGTACACTTGCGTGTATAAAAAAACGAAATATCATTCCCCCCAGCCCTCAGCACAGTAAATAAAGACAACAACAAGAATAGGCTAAAATATAAACATACAAAAACATAACAATGGAGCAGCAGCTTGAGCACAGTATATTAACAAAAAGTGCAAATAGGCAGGAACTTAGCAGCACAGTGTAGCAAAGTGCTAGGTTCAGTCTGGTAGCAGCAGTGTGTAAGGTGCTACAATAGTGCAGTCACATTCAGTCACAGTCAGGCAGATAGTGTGTGTGTGTGTGTGTATAGGTGTGATCACCATCCTGACTGCCTGTGCCAAGAAGCTGTTCAGCATCCTTTGGGATCTGGCACGGAGGCTCCTGTACCTTTCCCCCGATGGCAGGAGGGAAAACAGGCCATGGAAACGGTGATGAGGGTCTTTTATGATGAGGGTGGCCCTGCCAGTGCAGCGCTGGTTGTAGATCTCCAGCAGGGAAGGGAGAGGGGCACCAATGATCTTACTGGCTGCCTTCACAATCCTGCTCAGCTGATGTTTCTCCAGAGTCTTGCAGCTGCCGAACCAGGACGTGAGGCCGTAGGATATAACAGATTCAATGGTGCCCCTGTAAAAGGTGGTGAGATGGGGGGCGGGGAGGCCTGCCTTTTTCAGACGTCGGAGGGGATGGAGCCGCTGGTGGGCCTTCTTAACGATGGCCGTGGTGTTGGGAGTGAAGGTCAGGTTGTCTGCCAGGTGGATCCCCAGAAACTAGACGCTGCTGACTCTCTCTACAGCGGTGCCTCCGATGGTCAGCGGCATGTGGTGGAGCTTGCCGGCCCTCCTGAAGTTGATCACCATCTCCTTTGTCTTGTCAGTGTTGAGGAAGAGGTTGTGTGAGCTGCACCGTGATGTAAGTTGCTCCACCTCCTTCCTGTATGCAGACTCATCATTGTCGCTAATCAGACCCACCACTGTTGTGTCATCTGCAAACTTGATGATGTGATTGCTGTTAAATCTGGCAGTGAAGTCATGGATGAGCAGGCTGAACAGCAGGGGGCTCAGTACACAGCCCTGAGGAGACCCTGTGCTCACTGAGATGGATTTTGAAGTCAGACTGCCTACTTTGACTTTCTGCTGCCTCTGTGACAGGAAATTGTGGATCCAGCTGCCGTGTCTCCAGTTTTAAAAGCATCATTTCGGGCCCTCAGCAGTGAGCAGACCTCCCCAGTCAGCCATGGTTTCTGATTGGCCCGCTTCCTGATGGTCTTTACAACAGTCACATCGTCTATATTTACTTATGTAGCCAATGGTGGACTCTGTGTACTCTTGTAGATCAGTTATTCCATTCGTACTTGCTGCCTCTCTGAAAATCTCCCATTGTGTTCTCTCAAAACAATCCTGCAATGATGGGATTGCCCCCTGTGGCCACAGTCTAACGTCTCTGAGCACTGGTCTGTTTTGTTTCACCCTAGGTCTATATGTAGGTGTCAGCATAACAGCCAGGTGGTCCGAGTTGCCGGGAGGGGGGTTGCTCTATGAGAGTTGTTGATGTTGGTATACACATGTAGATCAACATACATGTGTTGTTGCCCCTGGTTGCACATTTCACATGCTGATAGAACTTTGGTAACAGACTTGAGACTTGCCTGGTTGAAATCTCCAGCAGCAATGAAGAAAGCGTCGGGGTTTGCCGTCTGCCGCAAGCTGATGTTTTGGTAGAGTTCACTCATAGCCTCCTTTGCGTTAGCACTCGGTGGTACGTAAACTGGTACAATGACTACCGCCGACAGCTTGCGCGGCAGGTAAAAGGGTCGGCGTTTTATAGTCATGAACCCTATGTGCTGTGAGCAGTGTGTGGAAACCACCTTAGCATCCCAACACCACAGGTTGTTTGTGTAGGCAGCCAGCCCCCCTCCTCTCAGCTTACCAGATGAAGTTGTTCTGTCGGCTCTATGGAGAGTTAGCCCATCCAGCTGGACCGTCACGTCCAGAATGTTCTGGTTTAGCCATGTCTCGGTAAAAACCGAGACACAGCAGTCCCTGGCACTGCGCTGGGAAGCTCTCCAGAGTCTGATATAATCCAGTTTGCTGTCGAGGGAACGTACATTTGCCAGCATGATCGTAGGAACTGCCGGCTTGTGTGGGTTAGCCGTTAGCCTAGCATGCGCTCCTCCGCGCCTGCTCCGCTTCCTCGTCCTCTCGCACCGCTTTCGCTGTCTCCTCACCGGTGCTTCCCCGAGCGGGGCCTCAGGCTTCCACAGGCCTCCGCGACGCAGTAGTTCCAGCTCGCTCACCACACTCAGCCAGTGTTTCTCGTAGTCAAGGGATACTAAAGTATCACATTTTAGGGTGCTCTGCAAAGAGTTCCAGGCAGTCACAGCATACAAACAACACAACACAAACAAAAGGCACATCTTCTCTAGGGACTTGAAGAGAAAGCCAGTCATTAGACTGAGGTGGTCCAGAGGACCAATCAAGCATGGATGTGATATTAGATGGTAGCTTCCCAATAAGGGCCTTGTAGATGAATGCTATAAACATCATCAGCAATTCAGCAACCTAAGAGCAGATTGGTAAACGGCATCCAAGCGCTTAAGAGTAGAGCCTGAGGCATGCCTATTAATTACATCACCATAATCTATGACAGAGAGAAAAACAGCTTCAACAATCCTTTTCCTACAAAATATAGGAAAGTATAGTTCAATTTCTATAAAACATTTTGTCGCAATTTGTTGACATTGTCCATATGAAATTTGAATGTGAGTTTGGCGTCTATTGGTAGTTTTTGCTAACTCTATACCTCTAACTCTAGAGAATAACAAACTTAGTTTTATGTGTATTCAGTACAAGTTTAAGATCATTAAATGCAGCTTGGAGAACATCAAAGGAAAGTTGCAGGTTCTCCACCGCTAGCTGAGCAGAGTCTGCAATACAATACAATATTGTGTCACCCGCATATAAATGTGCACAGCAATTAGCTAAAGATGAAAATATATTATTAATATAAATTGTAAAAAGAACTGGACCCAGAATTGAACCTTGTGGATCCTTAGTTATCGGCAAACATTTTGAACGAATAGTTCCCAAGTTCATTAACTGCTGCCGATCAGGAACAATGCACAAGCACTTGAAATAAAACCATTACTTGTGTAAAAGCTAGGAATGATCAACAGTGTCAAACGCCTTGGAGAGGTCCACAAAGGTGGCAGTACAATGTTTTTTCTCATCCAAGGCATTGACAATGTCATTCACAACCAAAGTGATGGCAGACACAGTTCTATGCTGAGGCCTGAATCCGGATTGATGAGGACTCAGAACTGAGTTTACGATGAGAAATTCTTTAAGTTAGGATCAATGGTTTGAAGTGCCTCAGAAACTACGCTGGGAAACTGAGAGACATTATTTGGAGTAATTACATAGCCATGATTTATGAAAAGCTGCTCAATTTTAGTAGGAGGGGATCCCCTATCCTCATCCTCAAAAATGTGGCCGCAAAGTGTCTATTAAAGGCAGAACATATCTCACTATGATCATATACAAGGCAATCATCAAATTTGACATGAGTAGGTAGAGAGGCAGCAAAATTGCTATTATTGAATTTTACCACTTTCCAAAATGTTGCCGGGTTTGAATAAGTGCTAGAAACCAAATTCCAATCAGATTGAGCCTTTCCGACAAGGGATGTTAATTTATTTCTAATATTTCTAAATTAAACCCAGTTGGAAGCATCTTTAGTGCATCTAGCGAGAGACCAAGATGTGTTTCTTGCCAATGAATAAGCTTGATAGTTCAGGGGAAAACCAAGGATTAGATCTATTTATCACTCTAATTTTTTTTAAAAGGTGCATGCTTATTTACAAGAGGAACACATTTGTAAAAAAAAATCTAAAGATAACTCAACATCAGGAATTGCAAATGTAAAATGATTATAGAGATTGTTTAGAAAAGCTTGTTCATTCAAATGTCTTACTTTTTTTAAACTATAATTAGGTGAATGCTGCTAGGCAGCGCTCAGCTATTGTTATTCTTAGGCTTTATTATTGTTCTTTCTTTATTCTTCTCATCAAATTTTGGGACGTATCTCCTCCCACAATTTTTCACCTAGAGACTAAATTGTTCATTTTGGCTTTGAATCGACCTTTATCATTCAAATCTTTTAAATATTGTATACTTTTTTAAATATTGAACTTTTAAACATTCCATTTTATAATGGAAGTCAATGGGCGTGCGCAGTCTGCCATTGACAGCTTGAGACTTCAACTACTACAGACTTTACAACTCGCTCAATTTTTAACCTTTAAACTTTGTTCAAACATTGAACAAATCATCACTCGACAGCGCTTGTCAGATGGAGAGACGGCTCTGGAGAGCGGAGATCTGCGTCCTTTCCGATTTCCTTCAGCACAACCTCCACACAGCAGCAGTGGAGGCAACATTGGTGGAGCAGCCAAAGGAGCAAAGAAGTTAGACAGCTCCAACTCAGTGGCATCATCCTGGGAATCATAGATGGGTAAGGAGAATCAATTTTTGCCTCTAACTACTGAGGGCCAGGTGGAACAGTCAGGAGATGGGTCGACTGAATCACTTTTCCCTCGCTGGTAGATTGATGGACTCGGGCCGCTCCAGCAAGGCTAGCCGGGAGCCGAGGTCAGTCTGCCGAGATGAGCCGCTCAATGGAGGCTAACTCAGACCTGATCTCAGCGATAAACAAGGAGGTGACCGTACCTGGAAATATATCCATAGTTTCTTCAGGACCAATACCAGCGAGGAGGTAAGCAAGCAGAATTTAGTCACTGAGGTGACGCTAATGTTTTTAGCCAAGCGGCTAACAGCTGGTAGCTAACAGCTGGTGGATGCCAGCTGACAGCAGATCAGCGACTTTTGGAGATACAGCCCAATCCCAAGAGATAAAAACAAGGTGAGGCCCAGGAGAAGGCTCAGGTATTTGAGGCACAGGAGAGGGCTCAGAAGCTGGAGCATGAATTATCTCTGTGTAATACATATGCCAATACATCCTTTCTACAAATTGTAACTATTTACCAAAACTAAAATGGCAGTTGCTACAATAGCGCCCCTATAGGCCAGTCACCACGATCAATAGTATATGTGAACAAGATTTGTGCTAATAAAGGCACACGTGATGATGAATGGCGTCTTCGTTGAGATAGATGACCTTATGAAAGGGACGTGGACAGATAAAAGACTGTGTTTTCTGGGTCAAAATATGAATTAATTATGTTACAATATGAATGTCATCTCCAAGATCTGCTGATTTGGGTGGCGGGCAAATTCAAAACGTAGTTAGTTTGTTTGTCTTTAGTTGAGACATTTATCTCTCTCTGTAAACCACATGGTATTTTGATTCATTATCTCATTCCACAGTTAGAAAATGAACAGAGTACAGCGTCGCTGTGGAAGGAGCATGTATACAAAGATCGCAAATTAATGCAATGGAGTAGGGAATATCCAAAGGTCAGGGCCTTACACGCTCTGACATTCCCCTTGTGACCACAAAATGATCGTCTGTATACAATTCATGCATAAAACACACACACAGCTACACATATGCATTACACGCCGGCACACACTACACACATCTATATTGGAAATACACAAGTCTGCTTGGCCGGAAATGTAAAAGGGTACGTAATCTGGTTTTCTGAATGGGTTGTTTTTTTCCTCGTCATCAATTCACAATTCACACACAATTCAAAATGAAGGAATGTACCCGCTGCGACCCCAACCACCCATCGCACCAACAGTCGGAATGGCGGTATCTGCTCTGCTCATCAAGCGTTGTATGATTGCGTTCACATTGCACTTCAATGCAGCGGTTGATGATGCTATTGTGTGGGTAGCCGGTCCTTAGTCACTGTTTAATAAAAGACAGCATTGTGGGAAGGGGGCGGGCTTCAGTCGCATGCAAAAAAATAAACATAAATGTAATTATTGGACTATTTGAAGCAATTTGCATGTAATTGCTGGTGTGTATGTGTGTGTGTCTACATGGGTTTTGTGTAAACACAATTATAAAAACAAACCAGGAGATTACATTTAACAACTTTATTTGAAAAGGTGAAAACTTGGTCGCATAGTAAAAACTAGAAGTATATTTAGTCCAAATGAATCAAACTATACCTGCCCAGCAGTAAATCCCTGTATCTTTGAGAACGGCTATGTTCCAATAGGTACACTTCATCACACTTGAGCACTAGGCCGCTGACGTGCACGCTCATGCGCTTCCCATAACCATTCATGTATGATCCATTAACATCCAAGCACACTAGGCAAAGAGTGGGTAATGGAAAAGGGCATGTTTCAAATATCTACCTAGCCTGGAGTCGGTGTGGGAGGAGCCAATACAAAACGTTCAATCAAATATCATGGGAGGGGCCAATAAAAACCTCCAATCAAACAAGGGTAATGTTTGAGCGTAGCTGAAGATGTGAGTACCCGCTTGAACGTGGTTTAGAAAGGAAGACGGAACATAGATTAGATAGAACATCTGAACACACTGGGCCATTTAAAGACTCACTGTAAAAAAGTTTTAACGCCCTTGAATGAAAAAATTTGAACACCGCTTTACCGTATCTTTTTTTCTATTTTGACTTTAAGGCTGGTTTATGTATACGATTACTTCCTGGAATTCCTTAAGCACGTTGGAGTGTAAATTTGCCTGCTACGCCGTAACAATGTCATTGGTAATGGCGGTACAGCCAGGCTGAGTGTGTAGTCGACCTGGCACCGGCAAGGAGAAGAGGCCTACCTGTTGTAATCAAAAGGTTATGTGTTCCTTTCCCCCTCGCAAGGTGGATAGATTCGGCTGTGAAAGATTTTTGTCAAACCAACCGAAGGAATTCATTAAGACCCATAAAAGCAAGCTGAATAGGGGTTCCCCGAGTTCTTTCCGATGTTTTTTTTTTTTAAACTAGTTCTATTTCGTACAAACCGAAGTAGAAATATTTTACGGTTGGCATCTTGGTGGGTCGGCACACAAATAGGGCGGCGGGGGGTCAGCCTCGCCTTTTCTATCGTGGTACCAAATTCAGATCCTACTCATGGTGCTCGTCACTTCTACCTTCCTCCAATTTTTCAGTCTTTTGATGTGGACTATCCAATAAACCAGCAGAGAATACAAAAATAGACACAAGAAATAGAGACAGAGATGGTGCAGGACTTTAGGATGGGTGCAGGACTTTAGGATGTGTGCAGTCCGCACTAACAAAGAGCATAAAAAAACAATCAACTAAAGCTGTGTGTGTGTGTAGCGTGTGCATGAGAAACCCACTTTAAAACACAATAGCTGAATTTGGTCTGTGTGTTAATTGCACTAAATTGTTTGCTTGTCAGGCAAAATGCTTGATCAATTGTACTATATATTGTTATATAATTAATGTCATTAAATTAGTTAACCGCTTCAACATAAAATGAACAAAAACACATGTGGTGTCGTTGATGATCTAAATCTTTTCTTCAGAAGAATTTACGGCTGTGAAATTTAAAGAGGAATTGCAAAAAAAGGAAAAAATGGGAGGATTCGTTCTTTGCACCCACAGGGCAAACGCAGACTCTTCTGACAAGGTTATACCCCAAAAAATTAAAACATACTGTACTTTTTGGACACAAAAGATGATTTGTTGGACACAAATCTACCATTATTTTTTATCAGCCATACAACTTCAGTCTTTATCTGTGTTTAGTCATGTGCTACTGCTGCTTACTTGCTGATGGCAGTGGTTGGGTCTACAAGAGCCATTGCTGTCTCCATTTTCACAGACTTCCGTGTCTGTGGATTCCACTGTCCAAACAGTGGTTGGCGTATCCCTTTAGGGGTGTGGTTCCCCAGGTGGTACACAGGAAGATTACAAAAATGTGCATACAGAAAAACCAAAACAATTAAGGGGGTATTTTTTGTGTGGAAATGCTAAAGGAATAATTCACCCTAACAATATAATGTTTTACTAGAACAATTCAAAATATTCAACATTTAGCAATCATTATTAAAGATTTTGCCAAAAATGTGTAAGCCCTCATTCTCAGGCTTCCAGATAGATGCGATTTCTATTTAAATCAAATCCCAAAATGAACCGCATTGAGCACCGTCCATAGGTACACCACCAGTGTAGCTCGTAGCTCAGACGTAGTTTGGAGTCGAATATCATCAACCACCAACTCCGCTCTATGCTCTCCCCCATGCCTCCTTCCTACATCGAATCCGTTCGGCTGTATAACCCTATTCAAACTGGCTCGCAAACTCGCAATGGCTCATGGGTAACGTAGGAAACGGTAGCTTGAGAAATCATGTCACTGTCTACTTTTGAGCTTCATTTAATAAAATGAGACTTTGTCATGACTATTTAAATAGCCTACCATGTTATAGACAAGTGTGGCTCTGTGTTTCGTGAACGCTGTATTTGACAGGTGACTTAGCAGGAGTTTCTGTCACCAAAAAGTGGTTGCTACCAATTAGCATGCCGAAATTAGCAGTTGATAAAAGTTGATAATTGCTAAGGGAAATAAAAGTGGTGTGATGCCAGTGCTACGTCTGATGTGAGAGTGTTATATTAGCACACCACCATTGCTGTCAGGCTGGTGGAAAAAAATAGGCAGGTCCGATGTAGAATGAACACGGAAATAGGCGGGCTGGGTCTACGTGGGGATGGCCTTTGCGCGTGTGTACCGTCAAAGCACTGGTAGTCGCCCTGGAGTAGCACTCTTGCCTGTATTGCACCTCCATCCACTCCGCGGTGAAACAAACGTGATTTTAAATGTGATTGACAACTGCCCAGGGGTCTATGAAAAAAAAAAGGTATACCGGCCTGACTGGACTGGACTGAATAAACGCATGAAGTATCCGAGTAAGTGCAGTTCCATGTTGTTTGTCCTCATCCGTGTTCATCTTCAGGAGGCCTATAGAATGTGCCTGTGACCCCACATGGGAAGGGCTTTTTTGTCACATGGGAAGGGCTTTGGCCTCCCTCCCTCTCATATGTAACCTGCCTACATATGAGCCTACATATGAGAGGGAGGGAGGCCAGCGTGGTGACAAAGACCTTCCCAGGAGAGCTCTCAGTGGATAAGCGCGCTGTGGTTCCTGGTCATTCACATCAAGAGGGTTAATGGAAGAACTCGGCAAAGGCCCTAGGAATCTAGTGGGTCTTGCATGACAGCCAGTGCGAGAGTAGTGGATAGTGCGGCAATCAATCGCACTTGACATACCCCTGTCTTTGTTCCCCTATTCAGAACTACCGATATTTGTTTTGCATTCTGTTACCTTACCAGCTCAACCTCTCCCCTCGTGTAAATGAATGTGCACTGTCTTTTGTGCCATCCACACACACACACACACACACACACAGACACACGCACAGAAACACAAGCCTGCTAGTCGTGACCTTGCACGACACACATGCACTAGTCCCACCCTCGGCCCTAATCTGAGAGCCTTATTGGATAAACAAACAAGTGCATTGCCGCCGCACGTAGCATGACCCCTGTGCATTCAGATGCAGGTGCCACAGCTACGGTTTTAATTGAACTTGGCAATTTGTGGCAACTTGCTGGTTGTCTTTTTCTCTCCCTCTCTCTCTCTCTCTCTTTCCATTTTAAAGCTTGTTACCTTTTTGAGTGCCGGCCAGCTCCACCACTGTGAAGCCAGTGACCAGTTAAGACGCAGACACAAATCCGATTGTCTTTGGAAAAATAACACGGGCCATGGCAGAGAGAAAAAGCCCCTAAGAAGTATTATGGAATCCATTCAGGCGCAAAAAAGAGGAGAGGAAGAAGAGGGCATATCGTGAAGCACTTAAGTGTTAATAGTGTGTGTGTGTGTGTGTGTGTGTTGCGTGCACAAAGTGTGGCGAATAGCTTTCGGTCATTATTACTTCTCTTCGGGTGATAATAGGGGATATAGTGTGGAAAAACGCCTGCAGTTGTTGCCGATGCTCTCTGTCTCTAGGGCACAGCTCAGCGCCAATGCAAAATCTTACCCCAGTTAGGGTAAGATGGCGGGTAAGAGGACACCGGGTGACAAAAGTAGGCAAGGTAAACATTGTTCATTTGCATGTATTACCCATGTTGAAATGATACAAAGCCGGTTGAAAATGTTTTAATTAATTCAATTTAATTGAAAAGTTCCCCTTTAATGGAAACCTGGTACCTTTTGTGCAATACCCCAGTCAGCCACCTTGAGAGACCTCACACAGTCCGAAATACATTCACCCACCAATAATGTTGCACTCTCTCTCTCTCTCTCTCTCTCTCACATATATTACTGGGGATATTACTTTCGTCTGCTCTCATCTAATTTCCACAATATCATTCCAGCATCTCACTGGAGCGCCACAACACACTCCCCACCTCACTCTCCTTTTCTCTCTGCATAGCTTGCTCATTCTCTCTCTCGCTCTCTTATTCCCAGCCTCACGTGCTCCTCCTCCTACCGCTCTCCTGTCTTTTTTTGTATATAACTCGTTTTCTTCGTCCCTTGTTCCTCTTTCATTTTCTCTGAATCGCGTTTGTCTGGCCTCAGCGGACCCTGAGACTAATTTTAGTCTGTATTAAAGGTAGACTGTCAACCAAACAATCACCCCCTCCCTGCATGGTTGAGGCTCCAAAATGAGTTGATGTAATGCTTTTGGTAGCAGCTGATCTAATAATTATTTGAACATTAAAACATTAGTTACCTTTACCTAAACCATTCCCGGATGAACATATGCAAATAAGGGTCAACTGCGAACAGCCACGTAGGTCTTTAGTTAAAAACAAAATGTCAACTTACATCAGAGGCCAATTACATCAGAGAGGCTTTTAGAGTGCCACATTCAAAATGGAGCTATATTAGCTCCGCTTCGCAAGGTTTGCTAAATAATATGGGGCGCTAAGTAGCGGGGGCTTCAGCTCATGTAGACTTGCGTTTAGGGGGAACAATATCTAGATTTACATTAAATGTATTCACCTTCAACCAGTGGCTGCAAATTGCTTTGGGATATCAGGTCTCCATCTTATGAGCCAGCATTTACTGAGTTTCTAGTAGTTATTACAGAATTGGCCTTTTTGGCCTTCACTAGTTTACCATACCATACATGAGTAGAAATGAGTAGCTGCAGTTTGAAGGAGAAACTATTTCTGTGTGTGTGTGTGTGTGTGTGTGTATTTTAATTTGCTAGAAGACATTTTAATAATGATAAAGAATAACGATATTTGCTTTGCCATTTGACCCACAATAGATGGGCATGTCATCGATGTAATAAAGGGAATATCTCTGTGTACTTAGGATGGTGTGTGCGTGTCAAAAGCGAGTGGGTAATGGAAGTACAACCTTCTTCTATTCGTCTACTGCCATGGAACTTCCATAGTGCTGTTTCAACAATCTCTTTCCTTTACACCGGTGTCACTCCAGTTTTCATGCTTTCAGAGCGGGGGAAGTGGCTAATGTGCAAACGTGACTAGTGTAGGCCAACTTATCAAACAAGGATCCAAACCCTGGATCTGAACCCTGAATAGAACCTAAATGGTTCTCTTAATTTGATTAGCTTTATAGGAAATGTTGACAGTCACCATCAAACACATAGGCCTAATTGGCTTTATTCATTTTTACCACGGCCTTAAAATCTGTCTCGTTAACAACTTTGCAACAGTAGACAACTCAGTGATGGGAGAAAAGGTTGTCTCTTAACAAATGGTAAATGGACTGCATTTATTGAGTGCTTTTCTATCCTGTGGACACTCAAAGCGCTTTACAATCAGTGCGTCACTTCACCTATTCATATACACATTCATGATCAACTGCGCAGGGGAACAGCCAGCTCGCTGGGAGCAGTTAGGGTTAGGCTCAGGGACACCTGTTGAACTTGACAACTCAAGATCATTGAACTCAACAACATTGAAGCCAAGAGGATGGGTAGAGTAAACCCAGAGAGTTTCAAGCACCTCTCCTCTTGAGGAGAGAGAGATACATCTATATTATCCACCAACCTAATATGGGAGGAGAGAGCATTATGGGAAGTGTAATAATTAATTGCCTCGATATTCAATATCATAGATGTGATCTGCCGTTATCGAGATATGAGTGGTACTGGACTGCCCTCTGCTGGCGGAAGTAAGAAAAATACAAAACAATATCAGATGATAGTTCAACCCTATGGGCACACTCTCCAAATATATTCACCCTGTGCAGGCAAGACTATTTAATAGCTAATACTGCTCCTATCCCGTTCCATTTAACACAGACAAATAATAATGAATTGCATGTGTAACCCACACCTGCAATTCATTCCAGTATTCCATATTAAGAGTGATTTTCTAACCACATGCACTTGCACGTGTGTGCATACAAACACACACACAAATGTACTCACATAGACACACACACAAACCCAGTCAGCTACACCTACACACACACACTCACAAACCCAATTACCTATTCAAATACTTTTTGCTGCCCCATTTTACACTTCAATATTTTCATACGACCAGGTCCCAGACAAAAACAACACTCACTCTGTTTGCTTCACATAAAACCAACATAGGGGGAAGGAAGTAAATGTCCCTTGATGTTGGCAAGGGCTGGTCAGTTCTCATTTTGTCTACCTGCCCAATCTTTTAACTAGATAAAAAACCTGTTCTACTCTTTTAAACACCACAGGTAGAGAGGCCGCTGTGTCGCCATGGCAGCGAGCATTATTGATGTCACTGTCGTCGCAGTTTTCTCCATATCACTGATTTGTATCTCTATTCTACTAGTTTGGTCTACGGTGAGTAGAAGTCAGTAGTGTAGGTAGCTTGATTCCCATTCAATTTATTGTGGTTTACATTAAATATATACAAATATCAACAGAGAAAGGTTTGTTGAAGGGTTTAGTGAAGGTTTATGATAAGATTAAATATGGATGCTTTGTTGTTTTTTGTCCACTCTAGATTATTCATCTTGCTGGCTGGGTTGTTTTTATTGGTCAATTATAGTTGCTGTTGATTATAATTGATCATAATATACAGTATGTGCTTTGTTTTTACAGAGGTTTACTCACTGCTGCCCAAACCGTACAATGAAGGTGGTCTCTTTCAACATGGGGGCCATTCTCAAGTGGGACATCCCAGAATATTCCTCCAGCAATTTCACCTACACAGCCCAGATCAGGTACTGCAACATCACACACACACACACACACACACACACACACAAACAAACAATAAACTGATATGGAATTACTTGCCAAGGGAAATTGATTTCACAAGCCTGTGATATTTCATACTTCTGCTATGTATCCATCCCTCAGTGTCGCTGTGTGTCCCAAGGTGGTGGAGACGGCCGGGACCAGCTACTGCGTTCAGGCAGATGTTCACATCCCCTCTACGGACTGGTGGACCACTTCAGTGAGCCCATATGTGACCCGTCAGGTTGGTTCTGTGGGGTTGGGGTTGGGAGACTGTGCTTACTCTCCACCGCAATTGCAATAACCAGTGTGTATCTGTGTTCCTGAAAGTTTGCCCCTACATTTTTTGACCATAGCCACTGAGCTGAATGGTCCAAATGAAGTTATATTCCCAGGAATATTTCAGCAAATATTGGACAGAATTCAACGCAAAAGCGAAGAGGATTGGAAATCTGTCAGCGTGTGGGCAGAAGTGTGTGGGCAGAGCATTCCATAGTTTAGGAGCTACAGCCTCAAAAGCTCGATCACCGCGTGTTTTAAGGCGAGAGCGTGGGACAGGTTTAACGTACATGACCTAAGACAGCAGGCTGATGACTGAGAGTGTAGTAATTCCACCAGATATGCGGGAGCCTGACCGCGCAATGCTCTGTAAGTAACAGTGAGAATTTTAAACTGGATTCCATACACAACAGGGAGCCAGTGAAGAGATCTGAGTATAGGGGTAATGTGAGTCCATCTATTTGACCTAGTGAGTAGTTGTGCAGCAGCATTCTGGATTGCCGATCAAGTGCATTAGACGATCAAGACATAATAAGTGAGGAAAAAAGTGCATTACAGTAGTCAAAGCAGGATGAGATAAAAGCATGTATAAGCATCTCTAGTTCAGCAGTTGAAACAACAGATCTCAGTTTACTAATATTTCTCAGGTGGAAAAAGCAGGCTCTGGTCAGCTGCTTAACATGGGGTCAAACAACGAGGATTGATCAAATATCACCCCTAAATTACGCAAGTTGGAGCAGAGGAAAGAGACCCAATACTGCATGATCATAGAGGCAACCTTTTCTGGAGCAACAACCAGAACCTCCGTCTTATCATCATTTAGCTGTAAAGAATCTTCTGCTGCCCAATCCCTAATGGCGTTGAGACAGTCTGGGAGCCTAGATAATCTAGAAGCCTCACTAGGTTTGAATGAAAAGTGAAGTTGAATATCATCCACATGTAAATTATATGGAATATTGAATCTGTTTGATCTGTCCTCAAAGAAGCAAGTATAGGGAGAATAACAGGGGCCCCAGGACCGAGCCCTGCGGGACACCACAAGATAGCGGAGAGGAATCAGACACAAAGTTTCCGATAGAGACGGAGAAACTTCTATCAGTGAGATAGGATGAGAACCAGTCTAATGCTAAGCCTGATATGCCAGCCTAATCGCATAACCTCTTAATCAGGATATGATGGTCTACTGTGTCGAACGCAGAACTCAGGTCAAGAAGCACTAACACATAACAATCACCCGCATCAGAGGACATTAGAATATCGTTTCAGTAGAGTGCTGTTTCCAAAAACGAAAATGACAAACTTATCATGAATATTGTGTTTCTCCAATGCAGCAGAGTTGATTAGCCACAACCTTCTCTGAATTGTTTTAGACAAAGCAGGATCCAAGTTAATTTTCTTTAAAATGGGCTGGACAGTAGCATGCTTAAAGTAGGAAGGTACACATCCTGTAGAAAGAGAGGAGTTGACAATAGCTAATACAACAGATAGTTGGCAAAACCTTTAAAAATAGGGAAGATGGTACATCCCGAGGGCTAGAAGAAAGCTTCATTTTCCTAATCAAATCCATCAAGTCATGTAGGCTGAAAGAGTCCAGAACCGAAGGAGGTCAAGGGGAGCTAGAGTTGGGCAGGCAGGTCCCAGGATCAATACTAGACCTAATAGTCATTACCTTCTCAATGAAGAAAATAAGGAACTTGTTACAATCATCGACAGAATAGCATGGAAATGTAGACGGTGGTGAAACAATATAATTAATGGTGTTGAATAAAATCGTAGGATTTATTTTGGAAGATGAAATTAAATTAGCAAAGTAAGCGGTCCGGGCTTCCTTTATTAATGCATTAAAAGAAAATCATTAAAAGAATGAATATTCGTTCAGTCTTGCAACACTTCCGTCGCTTTTCCACTATCGTGCCGTGCCGTACCGGAACCCGTGCTCATCCGTGCTTTTCATGTTTCCACTGCCACCCGACCCGTACCGGGCCGCAGTACCCGTGCCGATTTTAGCTCCCCTTTGCGACCAGGAACCAAGGGGTCCGACCCGTGCCGTTATGCAAATGAGTAGACGCTGATTGGTCACAAATACGTCATCCCATGAGAGAGAGCGTTCGGCTGCTTTGGAAACCGCAGGCTGCAAACTGTTGTAATGTCCGCTCTAGGGGCTGTTAATATGTCACGTTATTAAGTTTGAATATTTTTTCAGGCGAGAAAGTAACCATGGTAACCATGTAGATTCAGAATATGTGATCAGTTTATCAAATAACGCTTTTTGGGAAATTTGCTCCGACGTTTTCGGACGCGATGAGCCGCCGGTCGGGTGAGAGCAGCGGTCATCTCAATTGAAAATATGTGACATGGGTTTTACAAATTCTAAAAA
>OMKN01077761.1:0-11464 GCA_900302345.1 Melanonus zugmayeri
ACGTCGGGGTCTGGCGTCCTCTCCTTACAATGTCTAACTTTTCTTGAAAAGTTCGTCTTGAGAATGGCGTTATAATTATGTCTTCGACCAAATCGATATCTTCTCCTCCTTCCGCCATTGTGGGTTGAAAAAACAGCTTAGTAGTAGACTACTACTAAGCTGTTACTACTACTAGTAGTACGCGAATTAGCTCGTCAAATTCAATTTCCTTGTTTCCTTTCCTTGTAGGTTCTGCATAAACCTGCCCTGGGAGGCTGTCCATGGGACCTGCCTCTCAATATTGCGTAATCCAATCAAAAGACATGTTGCACATGAGCCAGCTAGAAGGCGTACAATAGCCAACTCGAAAGCTGATTGGTTAACGCCAGAGTTTCATTTCCATTCACTTTAAGCTACAGGTGCCCGCACTGTTGATTCTGAAGGCCTGAGGGCAGATTTTAGATCCCTGGCAACACATGATGGCTGAATATGATTGGATGAAAGCTCTAACATAAAGACCAACCCTCCAAATCTCAACCTGAGGCTGAAAGCAGTGCAACCAAGAAGAAAGCTATGAAATTATTTGAAGAGAATAACTCTGGGGAATAATTTAATACATATTTATGGAAAAATATATCAAAATTAAATTTATATTCTGATGATGTTTAGGCCAGCAGAGAAGGCCTTGCTGGCCCTGACGGCCCACCACTGGTTGTAGTGTACAGTTGAAATCGCCACCTAATATTAGCAGGTGTGAGTTAAGATCGGGGAGTTTTCCTATGAGGTGAGAGAAGAACTGAGGGTTATCCCAATGGATGGTTGCAGGTAAAATATAGGTCCCTATGATGATAGAAAATATTAAAAAGAGTGTACAGACATGTCATTGTTTTCCACTAGGCAAAAAAAACTAACAAAAATAGAATGGCCTTGGTTCCCTGTGCTGACCTGTTCTTAACTCCCAGGTTGCTCTAGCCTCTCCTAACTTAAGGCTGAATCCCAACATACTGTAAATATATAGTTGGGTTACCACTTAGCTGTCCACTAAGAACCCAGAACATGGCTCATGAAACAGTAAGACAACAACATAACTAGTGTTAAAATGAAAGGACGAATAATACAAATAAAATCATTTTAACCCACAAAAAACAAAAACAAACCGTAAAACACATGTATGCATACATTTCCACACGCAGGCACATAAAGGCACAGTGCACAGTACACACACACAATAGACTAATAAAAGTAATAGTAATAATAATGATGAGAAGAACCATGGAAGCAATTATAGAAACAGAACTGGAAATAGGAAGAACTCTGGAAACATTTCTAACGGTAGAACTGTAAATGACATTATGGGATAGAACTGTGAGTTGTCTGAGAACAGTAACAGTACTCACTCTGATAGTCTATGGAACGGCACTTTGAAGGCACTGATTCAGTCACAGGGGTCCATATTAGGAGCTCAGTAATTACTTAGTAGGAGTAGCCCTATGTGTAGAAATGTTCTTTGTGATGTAAGTCTGGGCCTCCTCTGGTGTGGAGAAGATCTGCTCCTGGTTGTTATGAGTGATTCGGAGGCGGGCCGGGTAGAGGATACCATATCGGACCCTCCAGCCCCCGAAGCTGTTGTCTCACCCCGTTGTATTCCGCTCGGGCTCTGGCCACTCGTGCAGTGTAGTCTGGGTAGAAATGGTCCATCACAGGCTCCTCTCCATCTCACCGGTAGTGCTTTTCAGCGTGGTTAGCTCTGTAGCAACTGAGCTCTGATAGGATTGTAGTTCAGTCCTTACCGCATTAATGTCAGCTCTGAACCCCGCCATCTCCTTTTCCAGTATGCTTTTAATCTCTGATTTAATTATGTCTCCGACGTCGTCACGTAGTGACGCGAGTAATTCTTAGTCTGAACACTCATTCCGCTGGTCTGGGGATGAGCTGGGGGCACTAGGTCTCGGTGCAGATGAAGTTACATTACGAGTTTTTGGCAGCTTGCCAGCCATGTCTTCTTACTTAACTGATATACAAACGTACAACGAAAAATTAAAAAGTAAAATAATAATATATTCTGTCAAAAAAATTGTGAAGTTTAAAAAGTTTAAAACTTTTTAAATTAAAAGTTCTGCGGAGCCTATAGTTGCACACGTCTACTCCATAGCTTGCTCCCGTAACCACCGTCAGATCCCGTTTTGATTGACTTCTCCCTGGCTCTGCCTATGTCAAACGATCTCTCATTTCCATGACATTTCCGATTCCATCCGATTCCATTTCCATTTCCATTTCATTGCAGCGTGTGCTGCAATCGGAAATGGAATCGGTGTAGTCCAGGCCTATATGTTTGAGCCGTCTGATTCATCAGAGGATGAGGCAGAAGCCTCAAAACAATTAATTTGAATTGGTCACTGAACGGTGAGTTACAAAATGCTTTGCTAACCGGACGAACCGAGCCGAGCCGCCTCAGGGCGGGTCTCGATGGCCAGGAGCCCCCTCCGTCCCCCCGGGAGCCTTGCTAGGCACCCTCGGGGCGCGGCAGCCGGTGGCCTTGTGTCTCCATCATGCTGTCCGCATCTTCCGCCGCGTGTCGAGGTCTCTCTGTCGGTAGCGGGCGGGTGTGCAGAACACTTCTTCTCAATCCCCTGAGCTTTTCCCCGAGGCAAACACCGTGAACCTTCCCGCCAGTAATCGGAGGAAAATAAACTAACCAAGATTCCCCTAGTAGCGTAATCCCGCCCAATTCAAACCCAAAATCAGGAAAGAGTAAAAAACGACAAAAATTACAATATTTCAGACATGGATTGAAACAAATGTCTACTATTTAGATGCTTACTAGTATGTACATAAGACCCTAAATTACATAGGTTATTGTGGATTTGGGTGTTCAGGGCGTTTAAATAAACAGCATTTAAGGTATTTAGAGAAGGAAAGACTCCCGCTATCCCTGCAAGAAAGCAGTCGCGTTGTTACTGCAGTCAAACGGTATCTCCAGCTCAGACCAGCATGCTGGGGATTTAGTCCAATCAGATTGCGGCTCATTTGTAAATAGCCTCTTAGAGCCAATCGAGGACTCTGCTATTTGCTGCAGTGTGCTGCAGTGTGATGACCGGAGAATTAACTCCTGATCACTGTTTGAGGGATGATTTGATGGGGCCTAGTAACTGTCTGATCTGAGATTCATGACTCCAGTAGAGGACTGGGATTCACTCCCCAGACAAAGGCAACTGTATCAATTTGAGGCCTTTCAGATGAGCTGTCTCATTTTCACCTTCTTTTATAGTGGGATCACTAGTCACACCTTGGGGATGAATTAAATGACGCTCCTACCTGCTCTTTGACTAAAGCATAGACACTCCATAACTCAACTTCAACAGAACATTTAATATCAATATTCTGACATATTTAAGAGAAATAAGAGAAATACTAGTCTGTAAAACATATAATTGAA
The DNA here is from genome assembly GCA_900302345.1 of Melanonus zugmayeri. Classification (NCBI taxonomy): domain Eukaryota; kingdom Metazoa; phylum Chordata; class Actinopteri; order Gadiformes; family Melanonidae; genus Melanonus; species Melanonus zugmayeri. The sequence continues at coordinate 3,416 of OMKN01077761.1, forward strand.
AACAATTAAGAACTATTTTAATAAATACATTATTTTTTCAATATAATATAATATAATTTAAACAGATCCACCCCAATCATGCGAAAAACATCTCGCAGGACCAAGGACATGAACGCCCATCCACGTGGGATAAAAAAGATGCGAGATGAAATGCCCACGAAGGCAACGGCGAAGCCATCCAAACCCAACTTTGCCAGATAGAAGCACTTCTCTGAAGCAAAGGAGATCAATCATGAGCACCAATGTAAAATATAACTGTGTGTTCTGTCTGTATATATTATATACAATATATTAAGTATAGGCCTACCAAATATATGAAATGTCTCTCAAACGAATATGTCTCTCAAATTGTACAATATATAGGCCTAACACAATATAATAGCGTTCTTGTGTCTGAGACGCATCTCCATGCAGGCAGAGTATGGAGTTCTCAACAGCTTGATTTGTTATTATTAATTTGTTCCTATAACTATATAATTCAAAAGGTTAATGAAGGTTTAGATAGAAGCAAGTTTGACGATATTCACTTGCAAAACAAAATAGCTTGTTGAAAAAGGACAGATTTCTTTCAGATTAGTCTTGGACTGGACATTGGACAATATTTCATACTATTAGATCACTGATATTGATATTCAACACAGTTTTTTCTAATATCAAGGAAATCGTGTGGCACTCCATTGTCCAATGTGTAAACAAGACTAATCTGAAATAAATTGGCTCTCAATGAGCTATTGAGATTCGGAAGCAAAAAAGGGGGAATATTGAATGTCAATCTGAATTTATCATCGCGGAAATAATTGTGTAAACCAGATATATTAAATGTCTCTTAAAGGATTTGTTTCTCTTATTATTTGTTTGTTCATATCTCAAATTTTACAATATAGCCTATTCTCAACTGTGTGATTTGTTATTATTTGTTATTTCATATAATTATATAATTAAAAAGGTTATTGTTGTCATTGTTGCCATTATTATATTACTAGTCCATACCCAGGGATACATGCTCCACAACGCTGCGCAGACTTGCCAAATATGCAAATGAACAGCTTGAATTTGAGAAAATGGAAAAATCTGCATCGTCAGTCAATGGCTAAGCATAATGAGCTAAAACCTTGCAAATGTTGAATACACATATAATGTTATCATCCATTGTTTTGTTCTGTCTGTTAAGAAATGCATATAGTCTACCTGTCAATTTTATGTGGTGTTCTTTCAGTATGAAGCAATATTAGCATGAAATGCATTTCTGATTATATAGGCTACTGAATAACTAACATAAAAATGTAATATAGCACTTCGTTCTGTATCGGTTGTGACTACCTGGTAACTTGCGAACCCAATTCAGTACATATCATTTAATTGGATGAATGAATGAATTAATATATTATTTGTTAGCAGAATGCTTGGTTATATCATGTAAAATGCAATATCCCACAAATTATTATTGTTTTGTTTTTATATATGATTTTCTGAAAAACATACATATTCTGTTCTACAGTTATACCATTATTGGTATAACTGCCAACCAATTGAGGAGATAAAGGGATGCAGACACAGATGTGTCTGCATCCCTCTTTCCTCATTTTATAGTAGGATTATTCCTTACAGAATCAAATACAGAAAACAATCACTATTAGGTATAGGTATAGGTATTCTAAAGAGAAATGTATATACAGTTTGTGGAAGACGTACATAAGATAAAGTACTTTATCTTATTTTCATTTATGACCCATATATTGGTTTCAAATGAAGTACACGTATATTGTCATAACATAAATACCTGCGCGAGGAACAAATTGAAGTGAGTTGCTGGGTCACATATTTGCAGGTGGTAGCAATAGAAGTCTATGGCTGTGATCCCTTTTCGACCATCATCTTGAGATGATATCCATAGTTGCCTTCAGGGAACAGTAGCACATAAGTGAGGGGGTCATACAGTTGGTGAAGCGAGTCGATCCTCTGTAAACCGTCACCACAATGTTGTAGCTGTACATCGAGACGACCAAATAGCTGGCTTTCAGTTGCACCGGGCACAATAACGGCAATGTCTGAGCCAGTTGGGAGGTTGACCGTACTTGTGGGAGGACATTTTGAGCTGTTTAGACAGCAACTTAGATACTCAAACATTATGTAATCCTCTGTAAAAATGTCATTTTTGTAAAAAGCGTCCTTCAAAAGTTTCTGCCTAAAGACTATAGCAGCTGAAGTCATATTACACAATTGACCATCAAGAGGGAGAACAGGTATTTATTCAGGCAAAGTCTGAGTTTGAATCCCATGTTGGGGAGTAATGTCATTATCATGCATGAGTAAATATGCACCTGCTGGACCCATATAAATGTACAAACAATGCAAGTAAAGGATACACAAAGTCTAGAGAATAATATACAGAATTTCCCTCATTGCAAGCATAAAGGTAAAACTATTGGAAAATATCACATTTTAAAGAATGGAAGTTATTACACTGGCCCCCTCTATAAAGGCCACCTAAGGGAATAGTCTTTATATAAGGGGGATTAAAATAGAGGAAAGCAAGTGGTCTTCCAGAGGGGGTTGGAGAAGTTTTTAATGGGACAACTGTATGTGAATTCTTTTCATTTATATTTTCTCTTGCCAGAGTGAAGTTGAGACTAAAGTCTAAGGAATGCATGTGGGCTACTGTAATGACAGGAATCACACAACACTGATGATGTTATTAGGCAATTCAGCTCTTAATTAGGTATGAACCTTGATGGATGTTGTGAGGAGCGTTGTCAGAGAGGTAGATTTTCATCTCTGAAGCTGGATTGTTGACAGCAACAAACTGAACAGCTGATTTTAACTGTTGTATGAGAGGGTTACAGTGTAATGCCTCCTGCGCCTCCTGCAGTAGTCCTATATTGAGGTCTCCATTTGATGCATGGGCTGTGCGGTTTTGCAATTTATTCTCCGGATCATAGACGTAAAGTTGTGCGAAACAGGGGGCTGTAGAATCCACAGTAGGGGTCCGATATGATGCATCTTCCCTTGAATACGCACTTTTGGGTTGAAGTCACCTGGTGGAAAGATGGCAATTTTGTCATGTTGCTTGATCCAACCCATCACGGTAGAGTGCTGCTCGTTCATAATGTGTGGCTGTATTAGCACGCTGTTCTTCACGCTGTCCAAGCTTGTCTTGACCGCATTTTGTTGGTTTTTGCTGAGCTGAACTTCTCTTCGGCATCTTGCCTGTAGTGGGGGCAGGTGAGGAACCCTCAGTGCTGGATGTAGATAGAGCTGCCGTGGTCAAAATAGAGCTGCCGTGGTCACTGTCCGCCATTGTTGTTGTTGTTGTTGTCGTCTCCTTGTTGCATTGCATTGTGGGAACAGCATTGCATTGTAGGATATTTATACCGCCGTGTGTTGCAGACGGACGGACAGAGATTTCTATAGTAGGATTATATATCCTACCTTATCTATCTGTCTGGGGCATAATATCTATTATACTTTGTAGGCCTAATAGGCTACATCGCGTGACTTATAGTTCTGATCTTAACTGATATGTGACTTGATAAATACATAGATGCATCTTCCAAATGCAAGACGCAGCTTGAGATTAAACAAATGTATGTCAGTCAAATAGATAGATAGATGGATAGTTTTTATTGTCCCCAAGTATTCCCCCAAGTATTGTACACACACTTGACCCGTATTACATGTGACAGGACACGACATACAAGAGCAGAACACACGAGAGCAGAACACAAAGCATCTATACAAAAGTTATCTGTGTATTCTCAAAACGAAAAAATAAAGTGGCAAATAAAAAAAGAGAAAAAAAACACTCGCAAATAGAAGAAATGTAAAGAATTAAAAAGAATATACAGTAAACACACCACACCATGCGCTATCATGGTCTGACACGGAAATAGGCGCAGCTGGGTTGGAGGTGTCTTTGCGGGGTCGGCCCTCATGCGCATGTACCATTGAAGCACTGGTAGTCGCATGGTAGTCGCACTCTCTCAGGTTTCAGCCCTCGCACAGATGGGTGCACATTTGCAATGTGTGCAAATTTAAATACAAACAATAGCTATTACAATGTCATCGCAACCTCAATGACAAACAAAGGGCACATTAGTGTAAATGAGCAAATCTAATGTATTTATCATGTATTTATTCATCTTCTCCGGGTGTTATGCCTGGGCTGAAAAGGTCAGAGGAGGAGGCAACATTATTCAGGAGGTGAGCAGGAGAAGAGGAGACAGGACGAGGCACTAGGCTGGTGATCCACATGATAAAGTCTGGGGGGAGTTAGCAGGCTGTAGAGGCCAGCAGCCACTCTCTCACAACAAACCACTATAATTATAATGTCTGTTGATCCTATACAGCCCTCGCCCACCGTCTCCACGCCCGCCTCCTGTCTCGCTCCACCGTGTCCATTTGGCATCTGTCTCCACAGAGTTGCAATATTACAACGGGCTGGCTTGCCTGTGCTTTGAGCTGTAACTTCCCCCTAACGACCACATCTACGGTCGGCCAACGTCAGGGATGTTTTTCAGCTCTGGTCATTTTGACATATTTTGTTTTTTGTGTGTTTTCTGTGTCCAATGGCCTGGTGTAGATGAGACGATGATAGGCACACACAACACACACACACACACACACACAAAACACTCTTGTGCAATGATGTACAATGCACTCTCAGAAGACAACAAATGGGAAAATGAATGAGAAGTAGCATCCGAGACCGATTAAAGCCAGTCAAGGGAGATGCATAAAAGGTTGCAAATATGAGATCATTAACACTGTCTTCACAGTGCATAATGTGTTTTTGGGTGTGCATCTTGCATGTGTGTTTGTATGCCTTCCCCCTCTTGTGTCTATGCATAGACTCACAAGTCATTACTGTAACTAGAGTCTCTGCCCTCAGGTCAGCTGTCATTAGCAGCTCCAAAATGGAAGCCAATCACCCTCATGGCATGTCTCTGAGGCGTGTGCACGCCCGTGTAAAGTGTGTTTTTTTTAGTTTGTGTGTGTGTGTGTGTGCATGTGTGTGTGCACGTGTATGTGCATGTGTGTGTGTTTGTGTGTGTGTATGTGTAAGAGACAGGGATTTCTGTTGTAAATAATGAAATAAGAAAAACAAAAGATATAAATGAGAAAAACATTTCCTGATTAGTTTTAGCATGAATAAAAACGTTAACATTCATCACAGTGGTTTGGTTTTGGTTTTGGCTAATTGTAGATTTACCCAATGAAACACTAATTTAGACTTAAGAAACAATTATAAATGTTTATTCATGTGGTCTTGCAATACACATTTGTCATTAAAACTCATGAAGCTTTCTTGTTTACCATGATGTGCCCCATATGAGTTATCACTCCTTTACATCCCTTTATCTCCTTATCTTCCCTTTCCTTTATTTTTCCATGTCTTCTCTCTCATCTTGTTAAATCCATAAGAAGCACATCTTACCCACTAAGGGCTTATTACTCTTGGACATTTAACCAAAGAACAAGGGATTAAAAACGCATCGAATTACTAAAGCAACCAAGCTGGTCTAGCGCCATATAGATAACTTTTACAACTGCGTAAAAGAAGAAATAATAATAATTACAATAGGGTGCCTTGCACCTTCAGTGCTTGGCCCCCTAATAATTTCCAGCATTTCTATAACAGTTGTTCTCTCTCACACACTGTACCCGCTGAATCCCTTGCAGGTCTGGCTCTCAGGGTGCACTGGACCGCAACAAGCTGACATTAAATCCCCTTCTACTGCGTTCTGATTCTGTAGCAATATCGTAGTATCGTCTCTCTTTTACATTCAACAGCTACAAGCAGTGTACAGAGTACAATACAACACCAGAGTGCATCATGTGCTGTAAGCCAATCTTGATTTGGCATTGAGGGTGAAATTACAGCCGAGTAAAAATCTATGGAAAACATTAGAGGACCATCAAGGAGCGTTATGAGGGATACCCAAATCCACATCGGAGAATGCATAATGAGCCTTCGAAAACAACGCCTCTAACACCAATCTAGCGATTTCACGCGTGTCAACACTGTATTACGGCATTGTGCCAACTTGCATGTGAGGTCATCACAGAACAGCGCACAAAGAACAGCCAATAACACCAGCTGAACAAATGTTATTCTATTCTCCAATCTATTCTATGCTATTCTAATCTAATCAAATCTATGCTATTCTAATCTAATCTATTCTATGCTATTCTAATCGAATCTATTTTATGCTATTCTACTCCAACCTATGCTATCTTCTTCTTTTCATATTCTTATTTCGATGTTCTATTAACATGTTTCACTGTTATTTACTTGTTTACTGGATTTAATGGAGAGTGATGTTTTGTCACGTTTCAGTGGGAGGAAGTTGTGTGGTTTACAGAGACCAGGAAATACACTGGCTCTTCTTACAGTTTCAAGAAGAGACAAAACAAGTGTTTTTGTGTACAGTAGAGTACTATCATCCATGCACATTTCACAAAACTTTGTGAAACCCTTTAAGCATGGCCTAGTCATCCCCACACCCGCACCGGACATCAAATGGCACAAGCATGCGTGTCTTCGCATGCCCGCCGCGCGTGTGCGCCTTTGACAGTTATGGGTCGCTTGCTGCATGTATTTTCAAACACACAGATGAATAACATGCCACTTGTCTCACAAATTGAGTGGATGAAGAAGTGAGAAGTATGGAAATGAATGTGAAATGAACACACACACACACACACAAAAAACCCATTCAAACAATCACGGCACATTCATGTCCTTGGTTATCAACAGTAATCTTTGTGTAAGCAGATTTGTAGGGTACATTGAGGTCTGAATTAATCAGACCTCAATGCACTGGGCTGTCAGAGTAGGATTGTGAATGTAAAATGTGTTTTAATGTGTGTACACAATATGCGCCTGTGTGGAGGTGTCTAGGCACTTGACACACAGCGTGATGTAATAACATCAAGCAGGGGCATTGCTGTCACGGTCCTGCCCGTTTCCTTATGTTTTTCCCTACCCTGTCTGTTCTATGTTCTGTTTCTATGTTTTGTGTGTATGTGTGTGTGTGTGGGCGTGGCCTTGGCTCCCGGGCCTGCCTCCGCTACTCACCTGCGCTACATTCCTCATCAACTCCTGCAGTATTTATACCCCGGTCTACCAGCCATGCGTCGCCAGATTATTCCGCCATCTCCGTAGTGTTTCCCCTGTACGCTTCTCTCCTCGTGTTGTCCCTCCCGACAACTACCGTGCTCCTGGTCCTCCCTGCTCCCGCAACCCTGCCTGCCTTGGTTCCCGCTGTTCTCCTCCTAGCACTGGCTTCCAGTGATTCCCCTCGTATTATTCCCATAATTTACTCTGTACATCGGAAATAAACTTCTGTTACGTTACATCCCTGGTTTGGTCTGCATTTTGGGTCTTATTCTGATTCAACCCTGACAATTGCAATGCGTACATAATTAAACCTCTCACATTTGTTGCTGTCCGTACTGGGTCGATAAAAACACACACACACACACACATATTCTCCTCCATTCTCACGTACTCTCCACACATTGACACATTAATACACATACAACACACATCCATGCATCCATATTCAGCAAGTCATTTTTTACAGGCCTTGTAAATCTCGTCTCGTCTCTCTGTCGCTCTCAGTTTCAAATAAAAACACATGCCTTGTCAGAATAAAATCCCTGACATGACAGAACAAAGAGTAAAAAAGCTTCATTAGAAACTCATCGCCACGGCGACCGGCTCACCTCCATCAGCACCAGCAACACTCTTCTCTGGTTGATTGGACTATTTCCTGGTCCGCGCTTGGAGCCTGCGAGCTAGATCGATAGCACATTCTCACAACAAACGCACTAACATAGACACACACACACACAGAATCTCACACACACACACACACACACAGAACCACACACACACACACACACAGAATCACACACACACACAACCACACACACAGAAATACACAGGACCACACACACACACACAGAACCACACACAGAACCACACACATGCACACACACACATACACACACAGGACCACACACACAGACACACACACACACACA
>OMKN01077762.1:0-13676 GCA_900302345.1 Melanonus zugmayeri
TAGGTGGTTAACTAAATTGTATGTTCTCCAACTTCACTTTACGCACGGGTTCGGCTAATTGACAGTTCTGTGGCTCTCTTTCCTAAATGTGTCTCAGCAGAATTATATAATAGTTCTGAATTGATAACACTGATCAGTAATGTACTGGCTGGCGCTCAACAATATATAAGATGCAATACATATTTATGAAAAACTCCGCCTGTGCCATACATTTAGCTGATTGGGCAATTCTAGATGCACTCTAGTTTGGTCATAATCCATCATAATGTCTTGATGGAGTCATACTTATGAGCCCAACATCCCCCCACTTCCACCCTGGCCTTATTTAGAGTACATTTTATTTTTAGCGCTCAACTTTAGTGAGACACTTACTGCTGGTTGTAAAGCCATTTGTGAAAAGAAATCAGTGCACATTTTCCTGATTAGGCAGTTGTCTGGCCATTGTCTGTATGGAATATTTGATGCGTATAGTTTTTTGTTCACAGTATAACAAATTAACTAATTAATTAATTAGAATGTGTCACTTTATTTATCAGTGGCGAGTGGTGACTACTTTTGACGAGACATGCTGATGAGACCCCCCCCCACACACACACACACACACACACACACAGACTAGTGATAAGCCGTGCCAAACAGCTATAACACTAAGAATCGCTAATTAACAATGAAAATATGCCACAGTCACCCAACCGGTGACAACAACCTCTTAAATGGACATTTCTAGTGGGCTAATCTAGAGTCTGTGCCTCCTTCTGCCAAACCGGATATAGTATTTTGTATAAAATAACTGCTCTAATATAATAATGATATACTAGTGATGTAATGTGATACAGGCTAGTGGTGCATGAAACAGTAGTAGGCCTACCCTAGGAAATGTGTAACTTAGCTGAGTCACTATAGGGCATTGTTGTGGCATTCACTCTTTTGACACTCCTCTCACCGTGATGCAATCATCAATAATAATTAAAACAATACAAATCTAATAGTTGAAATCTATTGATTTTCATAGGGACATTGTAATTCTGTCATTACATCTACCTTATCACCTTTACCAGAACTTTGCTACGATACTCCAATGTAGAGTAAACTTAAAAGACGACAGTTTTCTTTCAACATACTTTCCATCAGAGGGCTGCTTAGCTCCTTTTAGGATGTCAGTCTCATTTAGATAAAGACATAATCGTCGCGAAATAACACGATCACATCCTCACCAGTGCTTCTTTGATGCAGTGGGATGGAAAGTCAGTAATGTATTATCCTGCTTTGATCAAACGTATTCCTTTTAATTTAATTCATCATAATGAAATACAAATGACAGCAAGTGTCAACATCTTAATGAACAAAGGTGAGTGTTGCCTGTTCAGTGAAATTACATTATATTAAGTAAATTAGGCTTTGATCAAATTTGGAAGCAGAAATTGTGTTAGTTGCATGCATTCATCTTATAGAATATAGCATGTTGTTCTGCAGCAAGCTTAACCTAATTTAATAGCAACTTAAAAGACAAATATGGCAATCAAATAACCAGATTGCTAAATCTGTAATCTGAAATTTGAATGTCCCACATACGTAATCGTATTATCTTTAAGGGACAATTTCTGTTCACAATTTATTGTCATATTTTATTGTCATATTATTTTCAAAGTCAAAGTGATAGGTTGGCTTGTTCAAATGTGGGATACAGATTAGTAGTCTCAGTCCCAGGAGTGAAGTCCCAAGCATTACTTATTCTGACTGCCTTGTTTTCTTGGTGACAATTTTTTCCCCATAGAAAACTTACTGAATAGTTTCACCTCCTCCTGCACTCATTTTACTAAACCAATATTAGACAACACATATTGTTCCATGTACACAACTAGCAGGAAGTAGTAGGAAGTAGTAGTAGTTATTGTAGGGCTCTGTTGTTGTTGAGGCATTTGCATTTGCATAAACAAAAACATCATTGGCAAAAACATTTGCCTTTGTCTAAAATTCCTGTGTTCAACATAAAACCATAAAGTGTGTTTTCACATTGGGTACGTTTGCGTCGTACCGCGCCCGAGTCCGATGGCCCCCCCTCTCCACTCCCCCCGCCGCTCAGCTTTCACGTTAGTAATGTTGTTCCGTACCCGAGTACACTGGCGGTATGCACCTAGTTGGTTTGCGGTCCACCAATAAACACAAAAAAGAAGAAGAAGAGCACACTTTTGTTTATGTTGTCCCTCCAGTGTAGAAAAGCGAGCCAATCACAAGATCCCAAGCCCATACAATGGAGTCGACCTTCGCACTATGCCTACTATTATTGATATTTTGGAGACAATGTCAAGAACAACCCTCTCACCTGCCTTCCTACTTTATCAGCTATGGCCGTGCAGTTCAGAGGATGAGATTGGCATATGCAGATATGCAGAATAGCGGTCCACTTCCGTGTTTTGATGCAATAGTTTCCACACCTGATGCGAACCGTACCCGAGTACGCATGAACCGTACTCAAGACGAGTGGAGTCTTTTCAAGTGGACTCGCTCGCGGTTCGCTGATCCGTGCTTGAGTATGGTACAGAGTGTTCACATTACTCAAACAAAATGGACTTTGGGGTCAAGTGTACTCGGATCCGGGCCCTAATGTGAAAGCACCCTAAAAGGCTAGAAATGAGCTGCAGATGCACCACTGAATGGTCATTAGACATTATCTTTTCATTAAACTATAAAACAATATTTGCTTTGAGTCACTCTGCCAAGTAATTGGCCTTATTGGTCCCATTTGGAATCGTTAAAGTCCAGATGGTGCAAAACTACCTGACTACTAAGGAAAGTGCAAGCGCCCTCGCAGCATTGGTCAGAGCATTGGAAGTTTTTGAAATTGTCATTGTGAGGATTAATAAAGAATGAGCTTCTTTAATGTTCCACCTGAGTGAGCTCATGAAAGCCAACATGTGGTGAAGGAAGCGGCGGGAATATAAATAAACTGTAGCTGGAGAAATACTACTGCTTTCCTCTTTTGTGTTGCCCAAGCATGCGGGAAAAAGCATACATACATGTGTGTCCTCGATAGGCAGCCAGGAGGAGGATTACGGCAAGAGAAACTCATTTTGCACACGCTGGCCAAAAGGCATCGCAAAGTTCTGTCTGTCATATACAATTGTCTGCATGCCTTCAGAATCATGGGGGAAAAAGAGAGTTTTCATAAAGAGGGCCCATCCCTTACCCTGATCCATCCCCTAAATAGAGAAGAATCCCATGCAGTGCATTTTGGTTAAGATTCAAGGTTTTGTCTGTCACCTCCACTTCGTTCAGCCGCCAATCCGTTTATCCTTTTAAGAGAGACTCTATATAGATGTAAATTTGCCGTGCATCTATTAAAGACATGTTTCTTTTTGTTGCTTTTGAAGGGGCATTGATTGATGACCGCTAGAAGAAGTGCTTCTTTTTCTTTCGATGCAGGAAAGGAAGGCTATTCATGAAATGCCAGTCGGATTCCAGTGGCTTGTTGATTCGAAGTGTTTTTGTTTACGGCGCAGTTTTGGGAGCAGCGAGGTGGTGGGTGTTGCCACAGTAAAGGACAAGCGCCTCAATGTTTCTGGGGCTCAACTTTTGGCTCCTGCCGCAACTGCAACGGTTTCCTCAGCAGTTCCGAGAAGCCATGTAATATGAGCAGTGCTTCATGGCTAAGCCCTGTGCAAGCAGTCCAGAAAGCACTGAAGTCATCAATTTAATCTCCCACCATTGTGGGCATGGCCTTTCTTTTTTTTGGTCTTCACAAATGATAGGGATGAAAGAGAAGGGCAAAAAAATAAAAAATAAACAGCAAAATAAGTTTTTACTTAAATTGGTGTGAATACAGTGCTATTGGGCATAATGTGTGTTTTGAAACTTTCACTGCAGAGAATCCACAAAGAGATATATAAATAGTTGTTGTTTTTGTGTACTTATTTCTGGATATCTATCTCTAAAATCTTTAAAGGTGTATACATGTGCTTTTGAAAGAGGCATCACTCTTTTTTCTCGATTGTCTCAATCAGAGGGCTTAATGGCTTAGAGAGAAAACATGAGCTTGCTGGGAGGAAAGTGGTGTGTATACTGATCAGACCTAACGTGTCTATTACAGGCTGCCTGTGTTACATTACCCAGCATTACTTATGACCCTCTTAGTCCCCGCAGGCTTTATCCCTGCTTCCGCTGTCCACAAGTAGGCTAACGGCCCTCTTACCGAGACCCCCGTTTTCCGAGTTTGTTTGTTTGGTCGACACCAAAGTTCGAATGAGCGTTCACACCACCCCAAACGAACCGTATCGAAGGAAACGCTCCAGGGTTAGATTAAAATGGACTAAACAGCTCAGGTGTGAAAGGCCCTTAGTCCCTGCAGGCTTTAGCCCTGCTTCCCCATCCACAAGTAGGCTAACGTTCAGCTCAAACCTGCACGGCTATACGCACACACACACACACACACACACACACATACATAGATCCACACATACATACACACAGGCACACACACACACCCACACACACATCCACAGATTTAGAGAGTGATTCTGAGTATCTAAAATACCCTTTTTTCTTTACACACTTCAAATTCTTTAAACCCACACGTACCTGAAGTAGTGGACCCTCACTGAAAGGAGAAGAGGCAAACAGGCCCTTGAGCTGCATGGGCCCTGGGCCAAAAATCAACTTAAATCAATAGCATTTGATTAGGTGCCATGGCATACACTACATCATTATAATTCCATTAACGCAGGCATGGATTTTCAATGGATATAACTGCAGGGAAATGGTTGGGTATAATTGTGTGAAATGAAATACCGCACAGGTTTTGAATATAGGCGTACAACATGTTTGATTACCCTTGCTTTTATTTTCATCAACATTCATTGTCATTTTTAACTATTACTATAATTATAGTAACATGTATTTGTTTGATGTGATATGTGTCTTATGTAATGTACTATTATGGCTCTGAGGTGAGGCCAATAGCAGATTTCCAGCCCAGGCTGAACAATAAAGTGACCTGGCACAGGTTTAGGTTAACCAGGCATAACTTTACATGTGTGTATATATATATATATTATATTTGTTATGATATATACATACTTTTTTTGTTTGAGTTGTGTACAATTGTTTGGATGCATTTGAACTCCACTCCTGCTTCTGATATCACTGACCATGTTGTAAACTGCTCCACTTCCTTCCTCTGGCCCACAGTGTGTCAGTGTCTGACATAGGGGCTGCATCTTTAATGCAGTGTTGGGGTGTCATCAAATATTTGTGTCCCTCCCCAGTCACACAGCACAGTGCCTACAGTGGCTGAATAAAGTCTACTTTCTAAATGTCCGCCTTAGTTTGAATGAAGGCTGCAGACATCTGCATTGACAGAGCATGGCTAATGTAGTCAAAAGTCATTGGTGAAGGTTACAAATCTAACAGGCCATGGTGATTTAGGAAAGGCCTGTGGAAAGCAATTGATTCTTGTCAGAGAATACGTCATGCAAGGAAATAGATACTGTTGGATCATGAACCATGTCTTGGTCGTGCATGTTTTTGCGAACTCTTGGTACGGCAAAAAAAAAATTAAGCAATACTTGTTACTATTATCCCATCCATTATCTGTTGAGAAAAAAGCCAAAAAGCCATTTGTTATTTTGCTCCACACTGTGAGCCAGCAGTCAGTAAAGGTCCACAGCAGCAACTCTGACAGCACGCATCGAGCAAGTGGAAATTATGATGAGATTTATGAGCATAATAATGAATACTGTGTCTGCTCTGATCAGCAGTAGATTCACCGTTTGTCCTAGTCTTTTACACTTCACAGATAAATATGAACAAAGGATGACTTTTACATTATGGGTGTGAATGTTGTTTTATTTGCATTAATACTATCTGGTAAGATAATCAGCACGCAAATGTGAACTAAAAATTACAATTATGTCTGGTTGTGTACAGAGGACCAGTTTGTTTCAGTATTAATTAATTCATTAAGGGAATTCTTAATTACTGGACATTGCAAGAATTCAATGGTAATCTTTACATATTGACCAATAGTCCTAGGTGTAGACTATGGCATTAGTGTCTCCTGTTAAAACAGTGTCAAGTGAAAGTTGTCTGAGATAAGCCCCTGTGCAACCTTTCCCCCTTGTCTGCCAGCTCCTCTGCCTCTACCCCCACAGTATATATCATCTATAGTTTCCCTAGCCATTTCCAACCCAGGCTAAACAAAGAGAAGCACTCAAAATCAGTGTGTGACAGTTCCACCTGTGTTTCACCAGGCGTTGGCTTCTACTTCTCATGCCCAGATAAATAGTCTGATCTCTGGCAGGATAAAACAATGTCAGTTCTTGGCATCCATGCTCTGGATCTCCAAGGCTCCAGACAGCTTCCCACCCACCCACTCTCCCCAGATAATCACGATGCTGAGGGGTCTGTGGAACACAGATGCACCAGCTCTCTCGCGACCAATCAGCCTGTCAGTGTCACAGGTTCTGGGCTCCTCCACACCTAGGGTAATCATTATTTTTTCTTTCACTTTGAAGCATTTTATATAGAAAGGAAAATTGACTAAAATTGGGAAGTCCGTCAAATTTCAATATGTAGTTACTAACAATAATTTATTTTTTTGAATAAATCAAACCATTTTCCATTTACTAGTTAGTCCTCTTGCAGACACTTTCATTCAAAACAACTCATATTGGTTTCATGGTATTTTTATGCTTTCATTTTTCTCCTTCACAATAAGAGCTGACATTAAGTGGGTATTGGATGTCATTAACACATTTTAAGTGCTTCATTATGCACTATTGCTACACCTCATAAACCTTTTATTTTACTCCTACATTCATACAACAGCAGCTCATTGTGTTTTATTCCTGCATTATTTACACTGCAGTCTCAGGTATAAACTTTTAGAGATGATAAAATGACTGCACATACAGTATTTTGTTAATAAAAGTTTTGATCTAGTATCCATTTAAATTATAAGCTAAGTAAACTGGAGGGTCTGCATTTATCACTGAGTCATACAAATCATGCACGTAGGCCTGATGTATCGCCTCACACCAACAGTCCACCAATGTATGACAAGTTGTATGATGCAAAAATCAGATGATCACACTGCATCATAATGCTGTTGTCATGGTGCAATTTTCAGTATCATTCTGTTACAGTTTTAATCGATTTCTATTCCCAAAACAATGTCTGTAGATCTCACTCCATTATCTCATTGTCACAGCAAAATCATCATTGTTATAAGCATCATCATGATAGTTGTCTCAAACGTCAATTGACTAAGCTGTTGACTCAGCCAATCATCATATTACATATATTACTAAGGGCGTTGGCAATAACTGATCTAGTGCTAGTGAGCTAATGTGTTCCTTGATAGTAGTAGGTAACTTCTTTAGAAATGAACATAATATTACAATATTAATGATAGTCCTATGTACATATTTTTATATTCCCTACTGTCCATTTTTTTAACATAAAATATAACTAGTTAAATGAATCAACTCATATCATGTGAGATGTGTATGATTTATTTGAATGATAATATAATATCATTCAGTAAATTCAGCAGGTATTTATATTACGGTTTCAGAAAACAGGATTTTGAGCATTTTTGCAAAGTAACATACAGTGGTCCCAAGATAAACTGCACTCTTTTCACATCCAAGCTGTTGGGAATGTTCCACCTCCATGGTCACAGATTGGCTACTTTAACTAAAAGGCCTTACTAAAACACATTTCCCACAATGATTGTTCCACACAGGACTCTTAGTGGCAAAGTAGAGTGGTATTCTGGGTCCTAGTGATGTGCTAATTTTCTTCCGATTCAATACCAAGTAAAATCCAGGCTGGTATCGATACCGATACCAATACCAGGGAGATACAAGGCGTATCTATAATGGCTGCTTTTATTAACAACCAATGATGCCACTCTGATCACATTACCATTAAGGTACGTTTCTGCAGCCGAACTGTTAGCCAAGGGACTACATCCATGCTACACACCCAGGGAGTTTTCACAAGCCGGCTTGGTTGTTGTTTACCACCTCCCGTTCGGCACCCGTGTGTGACGTAATCTACTCTGTTACCGCGAGACTCCAGACAGACACACCTGGCTCACGCAGGGCCGCAATGGCCGTAGTTCGCATATGACTAGACAGGCGGAAGAAGAAGTATCAACTGGATAAGAGTGATCGCGTAGTTACTTTCTACAGTGTCCCCTGTTGATGATAAAATACACATTTACCAAATTACTACATTTAGATATCGATCTTTTAATGTGAGAATCGATCGAATCGATCCTAGGACAGAGATGTTGGGATCGGGAGTATCGATATTTCAGGATCGATCCACACATCACTACTGGGTGCATCAAAGTGGCATCCATCAAAAATCTCCAAATCAAATTATTGACAGTTTTCAAAGACAGTGACCTGCTGGCCCCTGCTTTAGTGAATAACCTCATATAGTCCGAACCAAAATGTGTTGTGGTCGATCCCCAATGTCCACAGCCGTATCTGAAATCACTGTAAGTTACTTTGGAAACAAACATCTCCTAAATGTATTTATTTACTTTCCCAAAGTATTTTCCTAAAGTAAAGCACCATATTGTGTGTGTGTGTGTGTGTGCATGCGTGTGTGCGCGCATGCGTGCGTGTGCGTGCGTGTGTGCGTGTATGTCTGCCAGGACACATACAAATGTACCCTGGCACACTTTGTGTCCTCTTTGCCACCGTGTTTAGTAACGTCACTCGAGGGAGCTAAATTGAAGGTGCCATTGTTAACGTCTGCGGGCAGCCGGAGTGATCTGACGGCTTGACAGCTCTCATTAGCGTATTAGACACAAACACTGCCACAGATGCTCCCGGTCAGTCTTCGGTTGGCCTGGTGCTCTCCTGAACGGGGACCACTGACAGGTGGCTTTGTGGCCCTTTGTCTCATGGTTGACAGGGTGTTAAAGCAGGAGCTCATTTTTAATGGAGTGCTGGGATTGTCAAGGACGATAGATATTCCACACAGCCACAAATAAACGCCGGAATATAATTAAATTAAGAGTGGGTTTCATACACACAAAATAACACACACAGAAATACAATAATGGAGACTCGTAATCGTACACTAACATCTGCCTTGGGAGATAACTGTTAATTACTTGTTTGTGCACAAGAAAATACACAAGAAAATGGTCATATAAATTTAAATAATAGTTAAGAGAAGTCATCGCAAAATATGAAATATAAATAATAATTATTGAAAAAAATAATCTTATAATAATAATCTTCTTTTGTTTAGCTTTTTTGTGAGATGCAAACTATTTCAGAAGAATAATTTTTAAAAAATTAATCTTGTGATGCATCTAAATCTGATGCCTCCAACCTGGTAAACCAGCAAAAACGATCTAATAGACCGATGTGCCTCCTGGGTAAAGGAGCTTTAGAGGAACACAGACAACAGACAACGGACAACATGTGCAGTTACGAGAATATTTTCAGCAAACCAAGTGGACCAAATTAAACAAAAAGTTAGGTAGTCCAATGAAAGGAAAACGACTATTTACATACATTTATAATTGCTGTGTGTGTGTGTGTGTGTGTGTGTATATATATATATATATATAAAGAGAGAGAAAGAGAGAAAGCAAGAGATAGATAGACAGATATATAGACTGACTGACTGATTGATTGGTAGATAGATAGAATAATGTATAAGATATGGTTAGCTATGTTCTACATCATACATATTTTTGTAATCTAGTGAACGGGAATTAAAAAACCTCACAGCAGAAGGTTTATACCAGAACGCAAGCAGCACAAAAACAAGGGTCCATTTCACACCTCATATAACACTTCAACAGAGCTGTTATGGCGAACCTTAGCCATAGTGCAGACATGAAAAGATAAATGGACAGAATGATGTTTGCAGCTGTTTTCCTGAATAATACTCTAACTCAGGCAATTCCCAGCTTGACAGCCCTAATAAAGAATCCAATCATCAGAATACATTTAATTTCAAGGGAAAAAAAGGTATAGGAACACAAGAGACAGAATAAAATCTAATCTACATTGTTGAAGTGCAATATATGAATGGCGCTTTACTGTGTGGTTAAGTAGATGTGTTAAAATAAACGACTCCAGGTAAGGACAATTGTTATTCTGTAGGCCTCTGGTCCAATGTTATTGGTTATTTATTTCCCAGAGGATGGGTTCATGGTGGTTCCAAGTAGCTCCCTCATTTTCTATTGAAGCCCTTTCCAACTTTTACATGAAAACACCATAAGACATATATGAGATGTAATGCATCTCGATATGCTGAAGGATCAAGCTGGTTGGCCCTCTGGCACCTAGAATGAAGAGATAGCTTGGAGAAACCATTGAAAATTGTGTGAGATTCAAAAAATGTTTTACTTAATTTTACACTAATCCATAAATCCTCCACTACTTATTCTGGAAACAGAAACATTTGTAAACAGCGATGATAGAACACAGGTCACCAGAACAAGTTGCTGGAGTTAATTGCTTGTATTTATTCAAACCTCCATTAAAATTCTGTTTCACGGAGTTGTAGAGACACACAGCATTTTCTTTCTTTTTTTTCCTAATGAAAAATCCAAATGTGAGTGATTTATTATGAACATCATATACATTAACAAGGAGAATCTTCTAATCAAAGCAGGGAGAGTGATATGTACAGATAACATCCATAGATTGGCCATTTGTTACAAATGTGCATATTAGTATGCATAATCATGCACATGGTTGATTATGGGTTTGTTTACAGATCTGATTGAGCTAAAGTATCACTGGATGGTAATTGCGCTCTCAAATGATTGGACGAGTTGTTAGAAAGACAGCCTGTGTTTGGGTGCGGCCAATGTCTTTGTATTGCCGCTTTTTCAAACCAGGGATTATCACAAACCAATTGAAAAACAATTAATCTTAAAAGCTTTGTTAATAAATCAGAAAAAGTCAATGACAACAAAAGCAAAGACAAGCAACAACAACAACGCAATTCTATTTATGAGGGGGGGAAACATGTCTTTCAGGACTGTGGTTTCCAGCCTTTTCTCAGACTAAACAGATTGAAATGATTCCATTGCCTTTTGACATTATTTGTTGGCGAGTACCACTAGGCAGATATCTGGCTTGTTGTCCATCCTTTATGTGCTTAACAGATTGCATTGGCGTTGACAGAATAGACAGGTGGCCACAGGCCAGGTGATGACCCTGCTTTGATGGATGTGGCGGTCGTGACGGAACGGGGTAAGTAGCTTGTTGTGGCCGTCTGTATCACAACATAAACTCGCTTTTCCTTGTCTAACAGCAGATCATTAAAGGTTACCGTTTAGCATGACATACAGAAAAACATTTATAATTTCTTTTTTTTTTTTTTACACAATTCCAAATGTAAGTTTACCATTAGAGAATGTCTTATTTTAAAACATATTTCAACAAAAACAATTACATTTATTTTGAATCAAGTCAAGTCAAGTCAATTTTATTTGTATAGCCCTTAATCACAGTTACAGTCTCAAAGGGATTTACAGGCCATATACAGTATATATCACCCCCCCCCTAACCCTATGCTCCCCAAAGGGCAAGAAAAACCTCCCTTAATTATCCAGGAAGAAATCTTGAGAAGAAACACAGAGTGGGGGACCCCTCCTCCCAGGGATGGTTAGGAGTGCAATGGGTGCCATAATTGACATACCTGTCCATAGTATTACAAGCAAACATTTTAAATACAGTTTTGAAAATGGAACATTTGTATTATCCATGGTGATGAGGTGCTGGCTGGTGAGCAGGCTGGTGGCACTCAGGTGGTGTGGCCAGGCATCCAGTCATGGTTGCAGCAACACACTAATACAGACTGCATTATGGTTAGATGGGGCAGGGTGGACAAGGAACATGTAGGAAAACACCTCTAATCTAGTACCTATTGGCAGCAGGGGTAGGCTAGTGCTGACTAACAGGTTGAATTAGCTGTCATGAGAGCTGAGGGACACTCCAAGGAGCCAAATGAGAGAGTAAAGAGGCAGGTTTTATGTTTAAATTTGAAATGTTCAGTCTACCACCTGATTACAGGTGGTAGACTGTTCCACAGATAAGGCCCTCAGTAAGAGAACGCTCTGTTCCCTGCTGATTTCTTTTTAACTTTTGGAATTGATAGAAGGCCAGCTGCTGAAGACCGGAGGGGTCGACAATAGGGAATAATAAGATCCTTCAGGTAGGATGCTAATCCGTGTAGAATTTTGTAGTAGCACCTTAAAATCTGGATTAATTAATTGGAAGCCAGTGGAGGAAGGAGAGAATAGGAATAATGTGGTCGAATTTTCTGGTTCTAGTTGGAGTCTAGCAGCGGCGTTGTACACAAGCTGGAGGCTTTTCGTAGTGGAGTTCGGTAAACCAGAGAACAATGCATTACAGTAATCTAGTCTGAACCCTATGAATGCGTGGATGAGCGTCTCTGCATCCACTGTGGATAACATTGGTCTGATTCTAGCAATGTTTCTAAGATGAAAGAATGCAGTTCTGGTAATACTTTTTACATGTTGATCAAAAGAGAACATAGGGTCGAGCAAGACACCAAGATTTTTGACATAGGAGCTTTGGGCAATAGCAGAGCCCTCAAAACATAGTGTGATGTCTTCAAATTGTGTTTGTTGTTGCTTCGGGCCGATGATTATCAGCTCCATTTTCCCTGTGTTAAGCTGCAAGTAGTTCATCCATCTTTTAATTGTAGTCAGGCAAGATTCAACCTTCTGGATCTGGGAGGAGTTGTTTGATCCAATAGGAATGTAGAGTTGGGTGTTGTCAACATAACAATGAAAGTTAATTCCATAGCTGCTAATAATATTGCCAAGAGGAAGCATGTAGATTGCAAAGAGCAGTGGACCAAGGACCGACTCTTGAGGTAGACCAAAGCTTAGGTTGCAGTGTTTTGATTTTTAGTCTTCACAAAGAACAAATTGCGTTCGATTTGTGAGATAAGATCTAAACCAGAGAAGAGCCGAGGCTTTGATGCCAGCATAGTGTTCGAGACGATCAAGAAGAATGCTGTGTTCAATTGTGTCGAAGGCAGCACTGAGGTCAAGCAACACCAGCAGGGAGCTTGCATTTCTATCTATGGTAAGGAGAAGATCGTTTACCACTCTGGTCACAGCAGTTTCAGTGGAATAGGAGGTCCTAAACCCAGACTGAAAGCGTTCAAATAAGTTGTTCGTCGTCAGGTGATTGATGGTTTGGTTAGCTACAATTATTTCCAGTACTTTAGAAAGGAAAGGAAGGTTAGAGATGGGCCGATAGCTGCTGAGTACTTCAGGGTCTAGGCCAGGCTTCTTGAGTAGAGGTTTTATCACAGCAGTCTTAAAAGTAGAGGGAACTGTTCCAGTAGACAGGGACAGGTTCATGATGTTAAGCATAGCAGGTCCAACCATTGGGAAGAGTTCTTTAAGAACCATGGTAAGGAGAGGATCCAGCATACAGGTAGTGGGTTTGGATGCCTGTGTTAGTTTAGCAAGTTAATCCAAGGAGATTGTGCTGAACTGCAGGAGGGTAGCTTCATGGTGCCGTGCTTGTAGGATGTTCAAGATGAAGAGTAGGGGAACATTACATTTATTTTGATTGAATTGATTTGATTTTGTGTTCGAAGAATTCCAAGAAATCACTTGCTGAGAGGGAGGAGCCCACTTTCTGAGGTTG
>OMKN01077763.1:0-16427 GCA_900302345.1 Melanonus zugmayeri
AGGTACACAACGTCAAAATGAGGCAGAGGGAAGGCTGAGCGTCCTACCAGACAGTGAGAGGTCCCCGAGCAGGTCCAGCAGCTCTCCTCCAGCTGATGCTGGCTTGGTGGGCAGGTTAGTCTGGATCACTGGCACCACATCGTTACCCCCGAGAAGGTCCAACAGATCATTAGCCTGCAACACAAATGCATTCACACCAGGAAGAAACCTCCTTTAGTAAAACCAGACTAAAGGATCCACAGGAAGGTGACTTTGTATAGATTAAGAAAAGACCTGAATGTGAACTTTGTACATGATTATTTTCTGTTGACTCTTCAGTCTCTGTTACAGTAAGTTAATATATAATGAATGAAGGAGCAAACCACTACAACAAAAAGCTTTTACCATGAGTGTTACATCCATACAGGCTGATGGAAAACACACACGCACGCCTGAGTACACCGCGTCAAACCATGTATACTCAATATATATATACTTGTATATACTTCAACCAAGAATATTATCTTGTGCCTTCACCTCCCCATTATATAAAGCTTCTCCTTCCTCGTGTTTTCAGCCATAGTAGTACCATTAAGTAACTACAGCATCCAATCACAGCAGTAGGTCACAGGAATAGGGTGAAGGGGCAGAAGACTGTCGTAGAGAATCAGTACAAAGTTTTACCCTGTAAAACAGTTACAACATTCCCTTTTAGCTGTTCCAGCAGCTGTCCTGTGCTTTAAAATAACACATTTGCATCCTCAAAGGACAAATACAAATGTCATGGTCAAAGTTTTGACAACAACACCTCTGTGAAAAGGATCTATTGAATACTTTGTGATCGCCAACAATATTGAAAATAGATTCTTATGTTTGGTTGCAGTTTAAAGTTCTATGTTCAATATTCAATGTTTAACTGATCCTGGACTTTGTTCAACCCAAATAACTACTTGGTTTCTCATTTTTGCAACATTGAACTCTCAAATGTGCAGAAGTCACTGTTCCCATTGAAACACCGGCCAGGTGAGTAGTCGTGGTGACTGAAGCTCCTGTCCCCGATAATAAAGCCTCTTTCAAAGTCACCTAGATCTCGTCCTCTTGCCATCTTAATCCAAAGTCCAGGTCAATTGGAAACACACAAAGTGCTGCATGGAGGAAGTCGGTGGCTTTCGGATCCACTCTTGGTCCGAGTCCGACTCGGTTACGGCAGAGCTTCAATGTAAAGCGAGTCGCACGCCAGACGAGCCACGGCGGGCAGCCGGCATGTTCTGTGTTTAATATAACGGGTGGTGATGGATGGCGCTGTGTGGCGAGCCAAGGATTTGAGCGGTGCTAGCAGAGCGCACAGCGCGGCGCCAGGTTGAGCGCTCTCATTGAGAATACGACCCACTTAAGTTCCAATTAAGACACACTGCTTTGAACAGGAATCATCGCAAAAAAAAGTTTGCACACAAAACACACACTATTGTGAATGAAGAAAAGAAAAGGAAAACAAAAGACTGACTTAAATGCATTCATTATTGAGGATGCACACCTGTGGTGCAATCAAGGCACACAGGTTAAACCACACGTATGTATGTGTCACCCGTGTGTGTTAGGCATGTTTCTATTCCTCACCTGATTGGTTGGCTGGGTGACGGGGGGTGGATGCTTCGACTCTAGGGCCGATGGCTCCGTCTCACCATTGGTCTGCACGATCTCCGTGGGGCCGTTTGAGGAGGTCTTCTCCATGATGGGCATGCGTTCCAGCAGGGCCGGCCTTTAGAAGCAAAGGGCACCCAGTGAAGACACTAAACTACACTAGAAAACCAAACGTTGCGGTGAGGTCAATGACACCCATATTGTAACGGGTGTCACTGAAAATGTTCTCTTACCTCATGTGATCGTACTTCTTGAACATTGCGTTGTACTCCACAGCTCTCTGCTGTAACTCCACATCGATGCTACTTCCATAAATCGAGACGACCTTCTTGATTCGGCTAAGACAAAAAAAAGAAAGACATCACTTGACGATCAGGATAATAATTGAATAACGGCGTTTAAAGAAGGGCGTGGCATACTTGACACTGCTGAAGCGCGTGGACAACTTCATGATGGCAGTGAGGGAGTAACCGCGGGTGACGGGTGTGGACAGGTTGGACACTAGTAGGCCTTCTAGCACGTCGAGGACCTCATCCTCGGTTACCTGAGGCAGAAATGCAAAATGTACATCCTTAGTAAGGTGAAAAAAAAACGTACTGTCGGTATCGGAATGTGATTCATTTTCGTTCGCTGCCTCAAATTAGTATTTGGGTCGACAACCAGGGCCGTTTACCTGGATGGGTTCCTCCTCTTCACACTGTCCAGACACCAGCAGGTCTCCATATTCACCTATGCACCAGGACGACACTTGCACTAGAGGTTGCTATGGAAAACGGACAACGAAAAGTCAATACCCGATGTCTGGATCAGCTGGGGTAAACAAACCCCCCCCTAAACCATGAGTGCTCTGACCTGTGAGATGTCATCCAGGAGGGCTTTGTACAATCTCTGCACGGTGTAGGCGTGCATCTCTACGCTGTTGGTGATGAGCTGGATGAGGTTGGGAACGGAGTCGTCGCGCACATAGCTGCCGGCCTGATGGAGGACAGGAAATGACACTGAGCAGGGATAGAGGAGGGCTCACCCTTAAGCGGCGATGAAGAAGCAGTAAAACGAGTGGAGAACTGATGGCGGCATGATCTGTCACTCAAGGAGCCATCACTCAGACTCGAATGAGTTCAAAAGGTGTTGAAACAATGAGCTGCTGTAGTAGAATACATACTGTTGTCAGGACTCTCATAATTGTATCTATGTGCCATCTTTTTGACGGTGCATACCTAGAAACAAAAAAAAAAAGTACAATAACTTGGTTGTTGCAACATTTTACATTTTCAGCAAACATGCCCGTTACATTTCTGTACCAATATTCCCTGTGCGTCGCTAGGGAAACGCTGCCCATCAGCCGACGGATCACTCATTCTATCAGTTTAGCATCCACAAAATATCACAATTGGTCAAGCAAGTCACTCCTGAAGAATAAACAAATAAAATATAATATACATGTGGCATAATGTGCTAATAACACCTTTCAAACTTTGCACCATTTCCAGGAACTTTCTCTAATTCAATTTGCTGCTTCTTGATATCGACACCTCTCCTTTCAAAAGAGAAAGTCGGTCAGTCAGTCGACTAAAACAGCCGTGGGTACACAGGCAGTAGAACAGAGTCTATGGACGTTCTCTACTGGGAATGCGGTGTAAAAAAACACAAAAAAACTATTTTACTTCTCTGCAGCGAGGAAGACTCCTGACGCGCAGTCTGCTTTGAACTCTGGATCACAGGAGTCAAGAAAGTAGAGCAGCTCCTTCATCATGCCTCGGATGTTATTGCCGTTTACCAGGGCAAAACTCAGCTCCATCGCACGTCTGAAAGAGGGGTGAGGGAGTAGGTCATCCACTTAACACGGTGTCAGCGTCGGCCTATAGGACGCGGCGCTTTGTTTTTTACCTTTTGATGGACACATCCAGGTCTTTCAAACAGTCCACGATGGTGCTCCGGTGCCTCTGCACGGCGTTGTGGTCCGTCTGTACTGTCTTTAGTAGTGACGTCAACGCAACGTATCTGAGAAGGTGGACGTCCCAGAACACAACCAGGATGAACAACAGAACAACAACGCCGTCTTCCAATCATTTTGGGTGATGATGATGATGATGCCAAGACAGACACCTACCTAATATTTTTGTCATTGTTCAAGAGGAAGCGACCTAGAATATTTATAGCCAATACCTATAAACAAAACAAAAAAAACATTAACAGAGAAAAAACAATAATACAAAATATTTAAAAAAAATCAAGTGTAATCAACTGACCCGTAGTCCGCTTTCTGACTTGATGTCCATAATAGTCAGGACGGTCTCGTAAAGGATTGCATTGCCTACATTTTTACTCGTCTCTGTGTTAGTTGCGACCTAAAATCAAACAAACACGTACAATGAACATGTCATTAGTTCATCAAAAATGACATTTGATTATTCCTTCTAAAAAAACACACGTTCGAACCATTCGAATATCTATTTGTGCACATTATGTCCATAAGAGGGTAAACCAATACAACGAGACAGAACTCCTTGTATCTGTATATTTATTTCAATATAAACATGTATTTTAAAAGATCTACATACCTACGCATTACAAAAGAAACAAAACAATGCCCTATACTGTAAAACTTAGACAAACTTAAGACCATAGAAATGGACCTCTCTCTAGAGTCTCTGCTAGATTGAGAACACGGCATCTCTACTCTATTCTACTTTATCTCAGGGTTCCACAATGTTGCCGTCTACTGACCAAACCCTGAAGCATTTCCAACCGGGGCTTATTAGATTGCTTGCGGTGCAAATCCCTCTCTATGCAGGCGATGGGTTCTGAACTCATTGCCATCGTTACCACGCGGTTGTTGTTGAATTATTCACTTGTTTCAGCTTAACCTACATTTCATGTTCAATCAGTGAGAGTGACGTTGTGCGACTCCTGTCCGTCATGCAGAGAAACACAGCCGTGGCAGTGCAGTTTTTTTTTTCTCAATTGAATATTATTCTTCACACCTGAATGTCTTTTTTTTTTTTACCTGTGCAAGAATGTCATTCATTGCTTCACTCGAGTCATCGTCACTCCGGCCTAAAATCCGCAGAAGTCTCAATATCCGCACCTGAAATGGGACGACCAGACCAAGCATGTGAGTTTAGATCATAGGTGCATATCCAAGAGAGGAGATGGGACGACCAGACCAGGTGTGTACGTTTAGGTCGTAGTTACGTGTCTTACCTGCAGAAAAGGGTCACTTATGCCGGACACATCGTGCTCAGGGGAGTAGCCAGACATGATGAGGTTCTTCAGGATCCTCACCAACTGTGGGACCAGCTGAGGAAGGGGACACAACAGGAAGGGAAAGACTCAAATGTTTTGTGTGTCTGGCTTCTGCAGGCACTTTTGTGGTGTGTGTGTGTGTGTGTGTGTGTGTGTGTGTGTGAGAGAGACAAATAAATCTCCAACTAAAACATTAATTTACAATGACAGCCAAGCAAATGCAACTGAAGGACAGGGGAATGGAGATTAATAGTTATTAGTCAAATCAACAGAAAATTAAATTAAGATTTGTAGTAAGTGAAAAATAAATCTTTCATATTTAATCGCCAAGAACATTGGTTGATGATATAATCTCAACACACATCCATTATTGAAACAGACTAAGAGTTTAGTGAACATGTTACATACATACTATGGATGTAATATGTACAGTTTAATTAATCACACATGATATAACTCATTGTTTCATTCAAAAAAGGTATGAACCTATTCATAACCCTTTAGAAGTATTCTTTCAATATATTAAGGCGTTTAACAGGCCGTATATTTCTAAAACTCATAAACAATACAGATAAATACAGTGAAGGAGCCGGTTAGCAATGTGACAAATAGGAAAACCAGTCGACAGTGAGATAAATGATACAGTATCTGTGCCCTTGTGATAACACCTAAAGTGATCAATTGAAAACAGACCCGACACATTGTTTTCAACAAACAGTGATCAAATGAGATACATAAGCCAATAATGACACCTTTACAGTCGTGAGAGATGTTTTGGACGAATGGACCAAAAGAATATTCATCAACAGGAAAGATCACTTCCACATATCCAACAAATTAAATTTTGAAATAAAAGCACAAGAAATGAACACGGATTTGGTCACATTTGTAGTGTATGGGTGAATTGAGGACTAATTATGGCATGCACCAGCTATGAAATCAGAATGTACTCTTACCTTCTCATTCTAACACAATGCAGGAATTGTAACAAAGACAAATGACAGAAAAAATATGAGGCAGATGTTAGGGAGGGGAAGCCGGAAATCATTCATTTTCAAAGAGCTCAAAATGTTTTTTGATGATGAACATGAGAGGATGGCCCCCCGGGAACATTGTTCACAGCTAGAGTAGGAAAGGAGATGACCGGTACCAGTCGAGATACGAAGTAGGAGGGAAAACCCCAGTGGTAGGAGGTCAATAAGACGTCGACTTAGATGTGCAAACCTTAGGTAGGAAATACAAGCTTCAGCCTTCAAACGCTAAAAACAAGTTTATTTTAGCTGTAGAAAACGCCAAATGTGTGTATAGAGAATGAAACGTGAAGTGAGCTTAGGACAAATGTGGAATCAACTCCCGAGGTCACCTCTGTGATGAGTGTGTGTTCGTACCTTTCTGAAATGGGACAGCATGTCTGGACTTCTTTCGCACATTTCAGTGAGGAGGACAACGGATGTGTGGAGAACACCTACGAAGACAAGCAAAGGTCAACGTGTTTTGTTCTGACAGAGGTCACGGTGCCGAGAATGTTTTATTCAAGGACTAGAAACACTCAGTATAGTTCAGTATATATGTACATTAGAATATAACCTATAGCAACCTCTAGCGGGCTCACAGAGCAGCGTGATTTAGGCTTAGCTTCAATTATTCCCGCAATAGAACGCCAATGAAAGATACATTAAAAAGTAATAAAAAAGTATTAGAGTCACACAAATATTACCGTTTCCCATTTTCTTAATTGTGAAGGACAAAGTCCCAGAGCTTATGACGGACTAATGAACTCGTAAAGGACACCAGAAAGGAATCATTAACCTCCCAGCTGTTCTTAAAGGGTGCTGTGGGTACGATTTGAGAGGTAAAGAAAGTAGAGAGTAGGGTGGTGCCGACTTTTTTTTTTTACATTTGAAGCTTCTATTGAGGTTAAAAGTTATATTCACAAACAAAACACAGATAATATGTGGAAACATCAGGAAAAGTGGAATTTCAGCCAGAAGATATTAATATATAGGAATACCCAACTAACTTATCAGAGTTGACTTGAATGCATCAGTTTTGGTCACATTAGTAGGGATACAAGAAATATCCACACGGTCCAAAAGGTGCTTCTTTTTTTTAGTAGTATTAGTTTCCACTAATTTACACATATCGAAAGTCAGTTTTAATCTGCATTTTATACAGGCCATGTGCATTACACCCACACCGGAGCTCGGCTGGTCACACAGTTTTTGACCTGCTTTTTCCTGTTGTAGCGCGAGCAGCATACACTTCTACACAGAGATTTTAATATTATATCTATTGGGGACATTTTGAAAGGTGCCGTATCCAGTTGAATTGCGTTTTAGTTGGGTGCAGGGTACTTTGTAATTTGCCAATTCCAATATCTTTCCAACTTTTTGAAACTTGCATAAGCTGCTATTGAGATGTGTGATGTTTTTAATACACCACCACAGCAGCACTACGCTGGTTATAATGTCAGGATGTTCCTGGTGGGCGGTCGTTATTGTAAAACTTGCGTGGGGAACTCTGCCTACCCGGGCCAGCTACTAAACGTTGGTGAACAAACCTATTTTATACAGCCTCTCAAAAACAATGCACGACTGCGCAACGACGAAGGCTTTTGACTATTTAAATATATATATAAAAAAATAAAAAGAAAATCAGTAAGTGGTCAATGTTGATATTGTGGCGGGCCACCACAAATAAATCAATGTATGGGAAACACTGATGGAGCACCGAGCGAAAGCAGAGATGCACAGTATTCGAATGTTGATTTAAATTTGAACGTCATCGTTATGAATGAAGCTCCAACCAATTCGGTGCAGCCCTAGGAGAGAGCATGGTTTTGAAAATAAACCCCCCAAAAAAACCTCTCTGCTCCCTCCCGCCACTGAGAAGCGTTGCATTCACGCAGCTGTGTTTGACAGGCAAGATGGATTCCCCGAACCAATCAGGGAAGAGATGCCCAGAAATGAGCCGGGAGCTGCCTAAAACCTGAATCGTCTCACGCAGAGGCAGCCGCAGTCGACCGGAAGAGACGTTCTCTCAGAGCTCACTCACCAATAGCTGACAGATGGCTGTGGCATTTCTAATAAATGACTCAAATTACAGCTCTTAAATGTTCCCTGCAGCAGCGTTTTGAATAGAGATGAATAAATAAGGCTCTACCTGGGGACAACATCCTCTTGTATACGACATGGATGCGGTGATTACAATTACAATACTGTTATCATCAACTCACCGTGGTTCTTCTCGCTTAGCAGGTTTTTTGTTGCTGGAAGGAACATTTCCATCAGTTCAGGGACCTTCCTAATGACGTGAACTGCACACAGTGCCGCCTGGAAAGAAAGAAACATTGAATTTTTCAAAGAAATGTGTGCCATGTCCTTCAAGGGATATTTATCTTTTAGCAAATTACATATACATTCAGAAAGCATTCAGGCTGCTTCACCTTTTCCATATTTTCTTACGCTACAGCCTTCATTCATTTTTTTCATGTGATTCATGGACACACCGTATCCCATAACGACAAAAGCAAAAAACTATGTACAAGTGTGTGTGTAGATTTCCAGATCATGTCAATGCAATGTTCCACAGGTGCTCCATTCACGTTTTAGAAATCAATGGAAACAGGATGTGACACCTGTGCTCAATTGATCAAGAGTCTGAATACTTATGTAAATAGGAGAGTTTAATTTAACGTTTTCTACAAAACTGTACATTAATGAAGAAATGCAATATGGCTGTAATATAAAACAAGGCACTATGAAACGGCATGACTTCAGAAATGTTAATTTCCTGTTTGAAAATTGAAATAACAATTGAGAAACCTGAAATACAACATTGAATAGAAACCCCCCCAAAAATGAAAAGAATGTGCTCAAATAGTTTTTGACCATTTGTTCTTGTTATGCGCAGCCTCTCCACCAAATACATACAAAACTGAAAACACAATATAGCAAAGTTATGTAAAATTATAGTATAACCTTGCTGAGCAAAAAAAAAATATATATATATATATATATTGAATAGTATTTTCCTAATCACAATGTTTACCTTCAATTGGAGTCATGAGGCCACTTAGAGACTCAAACGTTGAGCTCTACAAAACAAACCGTAGTAGTGATACATAAGAAGAGTATAACTATTGTAAAAGAGTATAACTACTGTAAAAGACCAAGCTGACCTTTTTTCTCAAGTAGGAGTTGGATGTTTTGAGCAGCTTCTCCACTTCTCCAGCCAGGTCACGGCACATCTCTGAAGACCCCATACAGCCCAGAGTGCACAGAGCCAGGCCCTGGACGTATTGTGTGCTATGATTCAGATCACTGATGGTAGAAAAGCAGAGATTAATAAAAAGGCTGAATTAGTGTTTATAGTTCAACGTTTTTGAGAGAATAGGGGGTAAACTTAACTTTGTAAACTCATATAATTCAATAAAATGGAAAACAATGAAAACAATATCTATTATCTATTAGACAGACATCCAGATGGACGGCATACTGCGATCCAGGCTTGTATTATGATGCCTTTGAAGTCCTACCAAACAAGAAAGGGTGAGGAAACAGAACTATAAGCTCCTATTGAAAAAAATATGTAAAGAATGTATTTTCACACAACCGAAAGGAGACATCCAGTTGGCTGTCCCTATTTTACCACCAGGTGTGATGTTGATTAGCCATTACAAGCCATGTCAAAATCTACCCTCTGGTGACATCACAAGTGGGAATGTCCACCTAGATGTATGATGAATCAGTCAACCAGTTGGTACAGTCCACTGGATAAGCTGGTAGACTGATCTATCCATGAAACATCTGGGCGACTAGAACAGCTGCCTTGTGTTCGATCCCTCAGCAGGAGTACAATCTCATTCATACGTCCGTGGTTATTATTCTATATCTACTTAAAACAGGTAGGCCTATTTAAATGAAGTCACAAAATTACCAACAGATCGAGAACGGCAGCGCAACTGACATGACCGCAGTGAAGACCGCTGTTGAGAATTGTGAACCAGATTAAATGAAATTATTAAATGAATGAATGATTTGATGTTTTGGGAAACTACACGTTGTTTAACGTGGGTTAATTAGGCTGATTAAAAGCATGGTCTAATTCTTATATCATATTGCTATCAATAGTGCATGGCGTGATTCCGCGATTTAGGCTATCGGCAGCTCAAAGGGGGAAAAAAAGTTTAACCGACTATTTCTACGGTTGGCGACTAGACTACTCGTCTAGTGGCGAAATGGTTGCGAATCTGGTCGCGACACACAGACGCGAATTTGGTCACGTGTTGATGATGTGGGTCGGGGAGACACTTACTTCTTGATGCAGTTTGTCATGAGTAGATGCACATCCTGCCTCTCATCCAGCAGCAACATGGCGCCCAAGTAACCTATTCGCTTATCGGTGAACTTCTGCGATGCAATCAACTTCAGGCACTCCAGCTGGGAAGTGTGTGTGAACAAAATGTCATTTGTCAAAAAGGGCGTCTCCATATAATCAAATCTTTGCAATAGTCAATGCATTGACAGACATCGGGCAGGACTTTTTGCATACCTGCCCAAAGTGCGCTGGGTAGCCCAACATGTGCATATAGAGAAGCTTAGCGACATTCCTGCAGCGATATGTGTTGTCTTCCTCTCGGAAAGATGAGCGGATGGCAGCGCACTCTTTTTGGATCATCTCACGCTCCTCCGCCTGTGTCCGGGCTGTCCGGATAGTCCGGATCAGCTCCCGCAGTCTGATCGGAGCTGGCATTCTCTGGAAAACATAGGTGGGGAAAATTAGAACGAACATTATCGTGGGGAATATGAATGTTGGTTTAGTCAAATTCTTGTGGGGAAAACAATTCGCACTGTGTGTAAAATCGGACGAGGATGTACTTTTAAAGTACCTACATACATGCCATTATTTAACATAGGATAAATACATGTGGGTACTGAGTGAGAACATACTACAACTCCTAAATCTAGCACTCTACTCTATAGCTTGAAGATATACATTTGTCAATGTACAGGTACCACCTCCCACACCCTAAAGTATTTAAATGTATGCAGTGCACAAGAACAGGAGGTGAAATTCCATTCCAATGCAGAGAAGCTTAAGACAACGAAGGCTCGACACTAGATGGTTAAATATTAATAAGAAGCACATGCACGGGAGTGAGATTAGATTCTCCTGCACAAAGTCCCATAAAGTCCTGCATCTGAGAAATCATGCAAGATGCCATGCCCATTTCCAGATAATAAAACATACATAACTACTACTACTACTACTACTAAAGGAGAAAATGTAATATTTGTAGTAGTTGTAGAATTATTTTTTAACAAGGGATCGGAATACTACAGATTTTGGACAGGGATTGGTGTGAAATCATCATTATCCACAAGTTAAATAATAATGACCAATATGGTAGATTTCTACTTAGAAAGATGCTTGGTTTGATCGAACAATTTGATAGCATGCAGCACATAGGCCATTACAGCAAAAGGGAGTCATTACTTTCTAAAAAAAAAGCTATTTTCCACATTAGGTGTCCAGGAAAAAATGAATTTGCTTGCCAAGGGCAGACACCCTAGACAGATGTACTTGACAAACCCCAGGACATATCTTGCATTCTTTTAACTCTA
Organism: Melanonus zugmayeri; assembly: GCA_900302345.1. Classification (NCBI taxonomy): domain Eukaryota; kingdom Metazoa; phylum Chordata; class Actinopteri; order Gadiformes; family Melanonidae; genus Melanonus; species Melanonus zugmayeri. The sequence goes on from OMKN01077763.1 coordinate 11,493, forward strand.
CAGTACAATGGGTCTCTTTTATTCCTAGTGTAAAACAACAGACAATTAAGTCATTCAAATACATTTGAACAGGAATTACATTTGAACTTAAAATAAAGACAATAACAAGCACTACTTGATATCACGATATTCGATATGACTCGATATTTATCATATTAAACTTTACAAGTAATATTCCTGTATAAAACTGAACCAGACCAAATTGATTTATATTATAAACCAGAATGTTTATTTAGCAATTATAATCATCACAAAGAAATAAAGACCGGTATTGCAGGTATTTAAAAATACAAGGTATTTAAAACAACTCTTGAAGGTATGCTCTTCTATATTAACCAAAATTGTAAGTTAAATAATCATAATTAAACTAAAATAAATAACAAAAATCTCAAATGACCAAAGTACAAAAATAAATAAGGGAGTCGCGGCTTCCTTTATCTTGAAACATTAATCTACTCGATAACGTGCTTTACCTTCACACCGCGTCCTGACTGGATGCCATGCGAGCGTCAGCAGCCAAATCACTGTGTTTTCGATTGAATGTCCGAGCGGCGAGCGGCATCGCGTCGCAACATTTTGAGTCGGACGCCCTGTTCCTATTTCCTGTTGCTCGCGTTGGAAGAACGGACGAGGAACGGCTCCTTAATTTAGTTTAATGGATTCAGTTAAAAAACAGAGAGCTATGAGAGCCATGTTAATACTGACACAAGAGCTACTCAGCGGCAGGGCGGAGTCTCTTAGGAGCGCTGAAAATTCATTTCATCGCCGGAAATTTCATCGCGGAAAAGGGCAATGAAATTTCGTGTGAAAACTTTGAGGTACTTTAGAAAATAAAACTCGATGTTACCCTTTCCATATCGAGCATTAATAAAATATTGATCGAATCGAGGTCCACGACATATCACCCAGCACTAGTGTGGACCACTGGTTTGTAGATGTAGTGTAAATTAGTAATACTCAATGTGGGATCAAAAATAAAAGTAAGCAACTGATTCTTCGCTTACATTCTCCGCTCTCTGCCTTATTTAAATAAGTCTTGACTCAACACCCAGGCCACACACTGTGCCTGTAATCAGAGGTGGAAAGTACTCAAGTAAAAGTACTCAAGAAAAAAGGATCTGTACTTTTACAGTATTTTAAAAATGCTATACTTTTACTTGAGTAATTTAAATAAGTATTCTACTTGAGTACATTTAAATTTACAAATGAGTAAGAGTAAATTAAATTCAGGTTTTAGTGCAACATCATGTGTAGTGCAACATCACGGATGCAAACTGCCGTTAAAACCCAAGAAGAAGAAGGGACTGTGTTCCGCATTTTTGTTCCTTGTTTTAGAGCGCCAAATCAAAAAAGCAACAAAACTTTACGTCTGTGCAGTAGCTGATTCACAAAATTGTGATGACAGAAAATGTATGTCTGATGATTATTCTGATATTGCTGTTGTGGAGCCTGTTGCTAGCAGCTCTACAGCTCGTCTGGCAAAGAGATCACGAACCTGAGCATCTGAAAAAGCTGGTACCATGGTAACACATGTGCAGGATGTGTGAAATCTAACTACTGTAGGTAGTACTTTTAAATAGGCTACTTTTTTACTCATACTCGAGTAATTTCCTGGACTAGTACTTTTACTTGAGTTAATTTTTACTAAAGTAACAATACTTGTACTTGAGTAGGATTTCTGAGTACTCTTTCCACCTCTGCCTGCTCTGTCTGTTACATATCAAATAAGGCAAATCGAGCATCTGCTGGGAGCTGAATAAAACCTGCTAACATCCTTATTCTACGTCCATGGCCGGATTCACTACAAATATATATGAAAATGTTAGGCTATTTATAACTTTGCATTAATACGAGAAAGGTCACCGTTTTCAGTTTAAAAAGGTGATCGAAGTGAAGGGGTATGCACACACCACAAGTGGATTAAAGTTCAGGGAAAAAGCAATGAGCTTATTCAGTAGTTGGGCAGCAAACACATAGGGGACACTCACCAAGGTCAGCTGGTCTGTCTTACAGACAAAGACCACTTGTCTGCTGTACAGTGACTGTATATTAGACAGACGTCCTCCATATTTCTTGAAACCTACAATGGCTGTCAGTCTAGGTCAGTTTGTCACACACCAGAAGGATATATTTGTCACCAAACAACATTACTAACAACACAATCACTTATGACAAACCTAGCCCATGCCCTTTCAACACATTTCTGCATGAAAAAGGCCGCCAGCTGTCAAGATTCTGATATCAACTTGGCATTCCCTTGAGATATTGAAGGCTAGCCTACACTTCCTGACAACCAGTGGCAAAGGGGAAAAAACATGCCACACCTTTCATGTACCACAGGGATGGCTTTAACATCAGTGTAAAATGAAGTATAGAAGTGAAATAAAGTATAATATTACAGACTACAATAAACAAAACATGCCACGCCATTCATGTACCACAGGGATGGCTTTAACATCAGTTTAAAAGGGAAGTATAGAAGTGAAATAAAGTATAATGTTACGGACTACAATAACATAATACATTAAGCACCATTTAATGGAAATTCCAGGTTTACATTACATTAGCACATTATGTATTGCTTTATTCAATTGCATATTGAAGGGAAGCCAGCTAAGCGGCAATAATGGTCAATCAATCACATAGTAAATTACATTATTAGATTCTAGGCCTTATCCTAGACCAATCTCTGAGCAATAGCAAGAATGTCCTCAATGAGGAAACAAAATCTGATCTGGGTACAAACTAAAATTGATAATTCAAATTCAAGTAACAAAACATGTATAGTCTAAATGGTGTCTTATTATCTTAGTTGTGCTTTCCCCCCCTATGCTATCCCCAATGTTTACACAGGAAGTGAAGCCTTCAGGCAGAACACATTCTTCACCAACTTCCTTGTCATCCTTCATACGTCCAAGTCCCATTCAATTGCGAAATCCTATTTGCTATCTGGCTTCCTTACTACTGGAAAGATTATCTTGACGTAAACCCATTCCCCGTCCACTTGATGATACGTTAAATGAACACCTTACTAAAAGAGATGATGTCTAAATGAAACGCACAAGCTCATTAAAACAGAATGAAGCCTAGGTTGTCAATAAGCAATGCTCACCATTGCTCCCTTGTGAGCCCGTAGTGGGCGACCTCAGTCAAAAGTTAGACGATCACATACTCATTATTATGCTCGCTTAAAATACGTTTTATAAATAATACAAATAAATAAATAATATATATATATAATACAAAACATCCCAGACGTCGTCATTTGATGACGAACCACTCATATTAATAAACTATTAGGAAGACAGGTAAAGGCTGTAGTTACATAGCGAGTAACAAACGAGAGCTGGCCTTGTGTGTGGCTTCATGTGATCCCATTACCACAGTGTTTGCACCAGTAGTGAATAACCAGTTCAGACTGGGCATGACACATGAACCCGATTGTCGATGGATAGTGGCTCTGATGCATCCGAGGCCTCGTTGGAATGAGCAAACCAGCAAGATTAGTCTTGCAAAACGTGAGCCAGCTAGCATATGGTCCGGACGTGAATATCTTTAAAGCACTGATGTTGACACACAGCTCCTGTGTCTCGTCCTGGATCACTAGTGTGTGCGTGCGTGTGTGTGTGTGCGTGCGTGCGTGTCACACACATGTCTGTCCTCGGATGTTGTCATCCAAATTAAATCCCGTGGAGTATATTTCACCCTCGCCCTCTTATCCCAAATGAACACATATCGCAACACACTAGTTCGCCCTGACTTTACATTAGCCTCTAGCTAGCATGATGTTCCCCACATCAGCTAGCTTAGCGTTAGCCGCTGACATCCCCCCGGTGAACCGACCGGGCTACGACTCCCCGCGTACAGCCTAACGCAAAGTTGTCAACGTCACACGACACACACCGTGAACGACTCGTCAACGCGTCGCGTTAAGCGTGTCTCTATGAACCCCAACGTATATTCTTAAAGTATACTTACTAGCCGCGGTGATACCAGAAAATGACTGGGACCTTATATATTAGCAACGGAGGGAGGAACGGACGAGACATTCAAAATGGCGGTCGCTCTAACCTCAGCACATCTACCGCAGGCGGAGGGTTACGCCGTAGCACACACGGGGTTCCAACGGGCGGACTCGCCTTTCTACGTTCTTCGGGAACTTTTTACGTTACGTGCAGGGAAGATTTCTTTGCTATCTTGTGATTTAAAGAGCTTCACTTGCTATGATATATTTCATGGGAGAATATGGGTAACATGATATGTTTTGTTGATTGATGTGTGATGTGTTCATTGTTGATGCGCATCGTTGTGATTTGTGTGTTTGCTAGCGAAGCGACGTGAAACGGCATGACATCGCCCGGGAACGGGCTAGGCTAACTAACATACGCTGGCTGATCGCCTTGACTAACACGTATTTTACAGCCGCTTCGTTGCTTTAATTCAACAGCTTTGCTATTCCGTATCCTCGTTGTTTTTTAGTCATGTCATCGCTGCGCTCTGCAATATAATGTGGAAGATGTATTATGATTTTTTTTTCTCCGTTCAACGCCGCGCGGATGAATAATAATTCCGTATCGACGTAGTGCTGCGGTCGTACGCAATTACTCGTGGCAGCGGTGACGACAGCGCGCAATATGACGTAATGACGTAGCTACCCGTATGGTTACGCGGTGAGTGGGCGCCCCCTGGCGGTAGTGACCGCGCTAATTGAAGATCCCGGTCTGTGGCTCACGATGAGCCACAGACCGGGATGCTTGCGTCTTGAGCAGCTGTGAAGTATGTTGCAATTGTTACTGACTGCCGTGTGTATATATTTATATGCCTAAGTAAGTTTACCTAAGTAAAGATCGGCCGCATTGAACCCCCGACACGCGGTGTATTTTAATTCATAAAATAACAGGTACATTCACAACGTTCACTCACACAATACTGGAC
>OMKN01077767.1:0-10735 GCA_900302345.1 Melanonus zugmayeri
CCGAGTGTCCAAGACATGCGGCCGCAAGTCCGACGACACGACCACAAAGTCGATCATCGAACTGCGGCCTAGGGTGTCCTTGTGCCAAGTGCACATATGGACACCCTTATGTCTGAACATGGTGTTTGTTATGGACAGTCCGTGCCGAGCACAGACGTCCAATAACAAAACACCATTCGGGTTCAGATCGGGGGGGCCGTTCCTCCCAATCACACCGCTCCAGGTCTCACTGTCGTTGCCCACATGGGCATTGATTCATGGCCACTAATTCAACAAATTAAACCAAAAGAACCCAACCAAATGCAAAAACAACCAACAACCAAATACCCCAACTCAAACTAACTAGTTTGAACTAGTGGACCTCCTCTTCATACGATGGTGCTACTTTCACTCCAGCCCCATGTTCAACGTAGTCCAAAAACGGGGTCAGTCAATTAGTCAGCAAGTCAAATGAGTCAGTCAATGCTGATCCAGGGAAAACCACAGTGGTGTGTGTGTGAAGAGGCAAAGGAGATGAATGGGGCTTGGCTGCAGTGTGGCCTACCGCCTTGGCAGGTGAAACGCTGGTTGCAGTGGCTTCTTCTGGTCCAGATTAGGTTAGCTCGCCATCATGTATACTCGTTTCTCTGTAGTCAAAGACCTGGCCTGTATTAAGCGAAAAGGCCTTCATTGAACGTTCAAATAAATATACAATAAACACATGTGCCAATATAGATATATAGATCTAATAGATTGCGAGTAGAATCCTTGTGCTAACCCCCCCCCAGATATATATAGATATATATACATACAGTATCCATTTCATTCATATGGTATAGGCATGTGAACCAGGTTGACTCCCATACAATAAATGAACCCCGAGCTGCACCAGCGCAGCACCGCATTTAGCCCGTTAGCTGGTGGCTAACCAGCTAATAAACACAAACAAACAACAACTCACCAATTCCCTCCGTCAAGAGCACTCATGCAACCAGAGTTCCTCAGCTTCACACAGGATAATAATCCGCTCAAACCTCCCCATTCATCTAACTAACGGCGCACCTACTTCCTATTTATAATGCCGCGGCTACTCTGTTTGCGGCTCTGATTGGCTACCGCACCCATGTGACCTTGCTTTTCCAAATTGGACTCAAATATTTAAGGTGGTACATTCGAGACCAAATATATAAGGTGGTACATTCGAGACCTGGGTTACACTAACCCTAAACAATAACCCTTAACCCTTAACGTATAGGGCAGCTGTGCGGATAAGGTACCGGCAAGAGACTCGGGTTGTTTGTATGTACTGAATGCATGTGAGCGCCCAAACCAAATCAAAAATGTTTTATATAATATCTAATAGATCGCGAGTAGAATCCTTGTGCTAACCCCCCCCCCAGCAATCCAGTTTAGCATCAGCCTTTCAACAGCCAGTTTCTTGTATTCCCTCGAAATGTTATTCTATGTCAAATACTGTATGTCGAAAACCCTCGAGCTAAAAAAGTAAATTAATCATAACGGTTCCCATGGTAGGCCTACACACAAAATGTATCCAAAATGTATAATTAATACTTATATATTAAATATATATAAAATCTATTAGATTGGCCCTATAGATTATAACATACTTCTTAGCAGATTACATTATTATTTTAATGTAATTATTTTGAACTGTCAACATTATTTTCATAATTCTATTTTCTAACGCTATCCTGAGCAAGATGTCTGCTGTTAAAGTGTCCGGACACCCGGAAGATAAAAAAAATAAACGCTGCTTAATGAGCTGTTGGCACTTTGCCAAACGGTGCGGGCATGTCAGGTCTCGTTTTGATTCACTTCTCCCTCCCCATATGTCAAACGAGCTGTCAGTTCCACGACAATGGCACACGCTGCAGTCGGTGTAGTCCAGGGGTATATGTTTCAGCTGTGTGATTCGTCGGAGGGTGAGGCAGAAGACAAGCCTAAAAACAATTCATCTAAAGTGGTCACTGAATGGTTAGTTACAAAATGCTTTGCTATCCGGACGAACCCAGCCGAGCTGCCTCCGTCCCCCCGGGAGCCTCGCTAGGCGCCGTCGGGGCACGGCAGCCGGTGGACTCCGTTTGGCTGTCCGGGTCTCCCGCTGCGTGTCGAGGTCTCTCTGTCGGTGGCAGGCGGGTGTGGCGGGTGCGGGCGAGCAAGTGACGGTGGGGCGCTTCTTCTCAAACCCCCAAGCTTTTCCCCAAGGCAAACACTGTGAGCCTTCCTGCCGCTGCCCGGTGGCGGGGAACCACGCAACAAGCAACTCTCGAATACCACCTCAGGTCAGGAGCCCCCTCCGTCCCCCCGGGAGCCTCGCTAGGCACCGTTAGGATTAGCGAGGTTAGCGACCTGAGGTCGTATTCGAGAGTTGATTGTTGCGTGGTTCCCTGCCTAGCGAGGCTTCCCTGCAGGAAGGCTCACGGTGTTTGCCTCGGGGAAAAGCTTGGGGGTTTGAGAAGCGTCCCGTCATCACTCGCTCGCTCGCCCGCCCGCCACCGATGGAGAGACACGGACAGCGTAATGGAGACACAAGGTTGTTCACCGGCTGCCGTGCCCCGACGGTGCCTGGCGAGGCTCCTGGGGGGACGGAGGTGGCTCCTGGCCGTCGAGACGTGCCCTGAGGCAGCTCGGCTCGGATAGCAAAGCATTTTGTAACTCGCTGTACATATACATAAATAAGTCACACAATCCAAATAAAAGAGTGGATAAAATAAAAATGTTAATAATAAAAAGAGAATTTCTAATTATGAGTCAGATTAAAAAGGTATGTTTTCAGTGAGCAAGGAATATAAAAAACATCAGTATGGTCTGCAAGGGGATCAAACCAGCAACCTTGGTGTTATTAGCGCCATGCTCTAACCAACTAAGCTACGCGGCCACTTCTTTCACCATCAAGCTGATCAGTAGTGGAGGAAAAGAAACGAACCAGGATTCTCCTGGTAGCGGCAAGCGAAGAGGGAAACACCCAGTGGCTCCGATTGATTCTAGGTATTTATTTCGTAATAAATCTCAAGCATAATCCCGCCCAATTTAAACCCAACACCAGGAACGAAAAAAAACAGACATGGATTTCAGACATGGATTGAAACTAATGTCTAAGACTATTTAGATGCTTACTAGTATGTACATAAGACATTATTTAGAAAATAATTACATAGAAGGTTTTTTTGGGTGTCCGGACACTTTAAGGGTGTAGCGGTCGGTATTGACCTGGGCACCATCTACTCCTGCATGGGGGTGTTCCAGCATGGCAAAGTCGAAATCATCGCCAATGACCAGGGCAACCGGACCACCCCCAGCTACGTGGTGTTCAGACACCGAGAGACTCGGAAACGCGAGAACCAGGTGGCCATGAACCCCAACAACACTGACGCCAAGCACATGATTGGCCCGAAATTTTCGAAATCTTCCTGGTGAAGATGAAGGAGATCGCCGAAGCCTACCTGGTTCAGAAGGTGTCTTAACGCCGTCATCACCAGGGATGTGATTCTTCTGGTTTTTCCAACCTAAAATAATGATCCACGTGAATCATGCAGATCCATAATAAAAATATTTGTGTTTGTGTGTGTGTGTGGGGGGGTTATTGTGTTGTTTGCATTCTTCGCGTTTTAATTATTTTCAAAAAGTGAACCAAATGATTAGGCTATAATGGAATATCAACAGAATGGTGAGTCAAATGAGCAAATGGAAATGGCAAATGGAATGACACTTAATATTCGGTTAAGTAGGAGTTCATGTTGAAAAGACGTACTTTCTGAATAGTTTACGGTTGGGTAGCTAGCTCAAGCACAGTCTTAAAAGACTATATCAGTCTGGGTGATCAAGCCATCGCAACTGTCTCTCCTGGTTTCACTAAAACATGTTACCAATATAATTTGACAAAATTACTTCGTTTTACCTAAGAGCATTTAGCGTGAGCGCGTCTGCCATGAACGTAAACAATAGCAGTATCACTTTGATCTTCATGATAAAATACTTCTATGGCAATTTACTGTTGTCTTTGTACACAAACTTTGCATGTGACTTGCATTGATGGTAGATGGAGCGTTATGTGGTTATTTGAGACATTTGAAATTAATAATTAGAGTACAACAAAACATGATAGAATATACAAATCTGACATCACTTCTTCAAAAACAATTATTTTAAATGTTTTTTGAAAATTTGAAAATGTTTCATCCCAACAGTAGGGGGATCCCAACACCCGCGGTAAAATCGCCACTGGTTTCCAATGTTCATGGCATTTTCTATATTCAGACTGTATGTATGTGTGTGTATATATATATATATATGTATATATATATATATATATAAAAAAAAACAAAATAATGTAAACAAAAAATTATGTCGTCATAGATGACGTGGAACATCTCACACCAGGAAATGGCTGTTCAAGGTCATTTAAAAACCCAACAAACCCACGTTCTCAGCGTCCACTTGGAGCTTATGTTCTCAAGATTACAGGGTGGGCCTTCAACACCCATATGAAAAAATGATATATGCTGTAAAATGTACATAGGTTGTACGTGTTTTTTTTTAACATGATTATGTAAAAAAATATATATAAAATAAATGAAATAAGTTCTATAGGCCTACTTAATGAACATACAATATTTGTCTATGAAAGGAGTAACACAAAATATAGACATAATTAGATTCTATTTGTGGTGGTTGCTGACGGGGCGGGGGGGCGGTGGCATAGATAGACTAACTTATGATTGCAGTTTTGGACAAATTTGTGCAGAGTAAGCAAATTATAATTGAATACACTATTGTTTAAGGCAGGGTAGGCCTACTTTGTAATTCGCCGATTGTGTAGAAATATTGACCAAACGACGGCTCTATATAGAGGAGTGCTTCGTCCTGGGCAGGTAGACACACAGGACTCGTACCGGCAACCGCGTCTTCAGCTCCCTGCGTCACATCACTAATTCAGAGCGTGAATATCTGTTGAATGTCCAATATCTTTCTGACTTAATTTTTTTTAAAGACGTTCAAACTGCATAAGCTGCTATTGAGATGTGATTTTATTTTTTATGCACCACCACCTGAGCAAGGAAGACATCGAGAGGATGGCGTGCAGGACGAGCGACAGAGGAGAAGATGGCGGCCAAGGACGCCCTGGAGTCATACGTAGGGATGGGTACCCTGAAACCCGGTATTAAAACAGGCCCGAGGGCCAAATGATTAGTATCAATAAGCTCTGACATTATCGGTTCTGCTCTCGGTACTGGAGAAATGAAGAGAATAGATTTCCTATTCATTATTGCTACGTGATTGATTGATTTTATTTATGGATATAGCAGACAATGAATCCAAGGGATAACATTTAAAAGTGAGAACACTTATTTCCAACATGGTCCCTGATGACATAAAAACAGGACAGACAGTAACACACAACATCCATAAAATCCTCAAACAACAAAACTCCAAATACAACCATAGTATAAAAGTTACAATGAATACATCCTAGCAACATTTCACAAGTAAAACACATAATTAACAAAAATACACGGTATGCTCACAGGACCCGCCTGTTATTTTCTATCGGGTCATCTGACCCCAGAGATGAGCCCGGACCTGACCTCTAAAAACCCCTTTTGATTATAACAATTTGATGCTAAGTGGAAGGCTGTACCACAGTAAGGTCCCTGTATACAAAAAGGAGCTCCGAGCTACACTGTTAACTCGTGGCACCTTACATGAGCGCACACTAGCCCTGGTGTTGTGTCCATGCTGAGTATATCTGCGAGCCCAGGTAATCAGGGGCAGCACCATTAATGATGTTGTAGCTACATGTGGTTGAGTTTCAGCTGTTCCACCCTGAGCTGCACTAGCAACAGGCCCACCTTCTTGAATTTGTTACTTCCTATATGAGTTCTGGGAGGTACATTTAGTAAATAATGAATTATGTTATTTTGCATAACCTGCATCTTGTTCTTTAGCTTTGCTGACAAGCCACTGTACCATACAGAACAGGTAAAAATGGTACTGTATCAGTATTGGTACAAGGAGTTTTTAAATTGTGATGTCAGACTGCCTTGTTCTGCGATACAGGAACTTGAGTTTACAGGCACTATGGTAGAATTACCATATGTTCCTATATATTCTATTATATATTATTATATTCATATAATAATATATTATAGTATATTCATATTGACTTGTCATGTCCACACTCATCTGCTGACTTGTGCTGATCTAAGCAAGGGTGCAATCCTATAAAAAGATGTTTGACAGTTCAGGCATGCTGATCAGAACATGATATGATCATGATTGGGCAATGTTGGGCAATATATTAATGATGGTCAGAACTGCTATGATTGAAATTGAAAAAAGATTGATACGTCACAGTGACTAGGCAATATTGCATGTCCACACAGTATATAAGTCTGTCCAGAGCAAGGTATGGACAGCAGTGTTTGGCCAAATGACAACAATAAACTGCTCCTGAAATGCCTGAAGTTCTTCTGCGTCTCTCTTTGGGCATTGGGCCCTCAATTCGATATCACAATATTCCACTACAGCACATGACCGTTATCTTGAGAAATCTCTCTGTCGAAACCTGTGTGCAAGGGGCAGGAGCTGCTCTCTCACAGCACACACACACGCAGAGACGACAATGGTGGAGAGAACTAAACGTTCAAAAGTGTGTGTGTGTTACACTTCACTAGAGTCGATGCCATGCTCCTTAGCGCCACCATCTAACATTTCAAAACGGTCGTGACACGAAATGGGTACAAAATGCTTTGCTAAATGGCAGAAAATGGCAGGCTGTGTGCGCCCATTTGTAAATAGCGGAAATGGCTGAGGGCGCCAAAACTTGGCTGAGCGCACCACAACTTGGCTGAGCGCGCCACAACTTGGCTGTGTGCGCCCATTTGTGAATAGCGGAAATGGCTGAGCGCGCCACAACTTGGCTGAGTGCACGCCAGGTTGCGCGGGCTGAACAGTTTAAACTGATTGGTCAGAATGACGGAACATTCTGGAAGACCGTTGGTCAATAAAAGAACCAGTGCGCTGGCCGTGAGACTCATTACATTCCTTTCTATGCATTCATTGTGTACTAACGGTAAGTAAATCCTTCTTATTTCATCATGTAAGGTTTCGTTAAATTAGGTTATTCATACAGTTGGGATGTGATTTTGATTACATTCACCGAATTTACACTTTATTTAGAATATTTATATTTAAATATTTGTTTATAAATATTTAGTATTTGTTATATCTGTGAGCCCAGGTAATCAGGGGCAGCACCATTAATGATGTTGTAGCTGCATGTGGTTGAGTTCCTATATGAGTTCTGGGAGGTACATTTAGTAAATCACTGTGAGAGTGTGGGTGGCTGGTTTAAGCAGCCTCACCTGGCCGAGTCAGACTCGTTAGACTCGGGGGCTGGGTGAGGCTGCACACCTGTGGGCCAATCTGTAATCAGGCCCACAGGCTTAAACCAGCCACCCTTAGAGACACTCGAGGCTGAGCCCTGTCCGGACAGAGTATACCATCTGCTCATTCATCTTACCATTCATCTCTACAATAAACCGGTTCCAACATCGCCCTGTGTCCTGTCGTCGGGGAGAGGCCCCTGTAGCCACCATTTTACCCTAAAATGGTGGCTGTGACAAGGGGAAACGTCACAATCACAAATTATGTTATTTTGCATAACCTGCATCTTGTTCTTTAGCTTTGCTGACAAGCCACTGTACCATACAGAACAGGTAAAAATGGTACTGTATCAGTGTTGTTATAAGGAGTTTTTTAATTGTAATGTCAAACTGCCTTGTTCTGCGATACAGGAACTTGAGTTTACAGGAACATGACCGTTATCTTGAGAAATCTGTCGAAACCTGTGTGCGAGGGGCAGGAGCTGCTCTCTCACAGCACACACACACGCACACACAGAGACGATAATGGTGGATAGAACTAAATGTTCAAAAGTGTGTGTTACACTTCACTAGAGTCAATGGCATGCTCCTTCCTTACAAAATGAAATGTCTTCATTTTGTAACTCGCTGTAAATTTCAGCACAAAGAAATAATTTTACAAAATAAACATTTGCAAATAAATCACACAATCCAAATAAAAGTGGATAAAATAAAAAATAATTTCTAATTATGAGCCAGATTAAAAAGGTATGTTTTCAGTGAGCAAGGAATATAACAACAATTCACGTAACCACCTGAGCTAACCAGCCACCTTGCTCACCATCAAGCATATCAGTAAGTGGAGGAAAATAAACTCACCAGGATTCTCCTAGTAGCAGCGAGCAAAGAGGGAAACACCCAGCAGCACCGATTGGTTCATGGATATTGTCTCTTCTATGATTGGTTTGTCACTTATTACGAAATAAGTGATTTCGTAATAAATTCAAACCCAACATCAGGAACGAGTAAAAAATCATAACAGTTCCCATGGTAGGCCTACACACAAAATGTATAATTAATACTTCATATATTAAATATATATATATTAAATATATTAGATTGGCCCTATAGATTATGACATACAGTACTTATTTGCAGATTACATTATTATTTAAATGTCATTATTTTGAACTGTCAACATTATTTTCATAATTCTATTTCTAACGCTTCTTTTTAACTGTTAACTCCAGACTATCCTGAGCAAGATGTCTGCTGTTGGTATTGACCTGAGCACTCCTGCGTGGGGGTGTTCCAGCATGGCAAAGTGGAGATCATCACCAACGACCAGGGCAACCGGACCACCCCCAGCTACGTGGCGTTCACAGACACAGAGAGACTTATCAGAGACGCGGCCAAGAACCAGATGGCCATGAACCCCAACAACACCGTGTTCGACGCCAAGCGCCTGATTGGCCGAAGGTTTGATGATCTGGTTGTTACGAAGCGAGGTTGGGTTTGTTTCTGTTGCGTGTTTGTTTTCTGTCTCTCTCCCAGGTGCGGTGTGTTTGGTCCGTCCCCCTCGTCAATCATCGTTCGTCCGCCCCCCCGGTGATTCCCACGCCCAGTCGGAGGCTCGCGCACGCTTTTGCGCGCCCAATCAGAGGAGCGCGCGTTCCTATAATTCCCTCCTGCTCGCCCCGTTGAAAGGAGGATGACATTTGTTTGTGGAACTGTTCTGTGTGTGATTTGGGATCCGTTGTGGGATCCGTATGGTGCTAGTCTTTGTTGTTGTATAACCTACTGTCCGTCATCCTTCCCGTGTGTAATCCCCCCCAGGGGAGGGCGAGGTAGGTTAGGTAAGACACCCAAGGGTTTACACCTTGCATTCACGTAGGTTGGTCTTTGTTTATATACACCAGGTTAGTTTCCCAGAAGGGTGCCGCCCCTTGTACTTTTGGGTTTAGTTTAGGCGGGTTAGTTAGTTATATAGTTAGTTTTGTGTCATGTTATTAGGGTAGGGATAGTAGGAAGAGTTAGGGCGCTAGAGTTAGCTGGGGTGTTTTCTTTGTTTCATTCATTTGGCCCCTGTTCTGTTGTGGCGTCCTCCCCTAGTCCCCTATTGTCTCCCCTCATGTGAGACGCATGATTCATTATTATGGTTATTTGTTTGTAAATTAATATAATTTACTTGTGGGACCTGGTGGTGTAGTTTGTGGCGATCTTTCCCTCACCTCCATTATCCAGCAATTACATGCGACCACCTTCATGTTACGTATCCCCCTCCTTTTTCCCCTAGACCAAACATCAAAAGGGGTTCATAACAAGAAGAAAAGCAGACATAAACTCTCCATTCCAATTACCTGGGAAGCTTTGGGACTCCGGTATTCCCCGCTCTGTTATGCCATCCCACTGAATTCATTTTACTGGCCATTAATGTCTACTTTTATTGTTGATGTGTGGCTCTGTGTAAAACTGATTAGCCAGCATTTTATGCTAATCACAATCCGGTCAAGGCCGAGTTGGGATTGAGGAATACAATAACAATCCATCCAATTTCATACTGTGATCTTTGGTACTTGTTCAAGTATGTCTGGAAGCAAAAAAAGGGTTTAAATGGAGACAGTTGGAGGAACTCAGTGGGTATTTCAGTCCGATTGAAACTACCACAGCTTTTGACCCTTAAAGCGAACAACACCAGAAAACAGCTCGTTGGACCAGTGTGCCAGACTATCACCTGGGAAACAACACTGCATCTAATAGCTGAGGAAAATCTAGCCAATCCTTGCTAGATTGTAATTTGTGTCAATACCGTATTTTCCGCACTATAAGGCGCATCGGATTATAAGGCGCACCTTCAATGCATGGCCTATTTTAAAACTGTTTTCATATATAGGGCGCACCGCATTATAAGGCGCATAGAATAGAAGCTACTGTAGTGGCTGGGGTTGCGTTAGGGTGCGTTTCCACCAATGCGCTGTTTTTTAGTGCTCAGCGCCATGCACAGCTCACAGCTGCTGAGAGCGCACTGAGAAAGCGCTGTGCACTGTGCGTGTGTCCACCGCAAACTGCTTTTTTTTGGTTGCTACGAAACGGAATACGCAGAAAACGAATTCTATTACCTTGTTTTATCCATAAATATACGTTACCTGTCTTTTTTTTACCTGGTGTTTTTGTTACGTTATATTATAAATGTGTATATATAATAATATATAAAATCATGTTTACTTTAATGACCACTCAAAAACATGCCATCGCCTTGGCCCGCCCTCCTTTGACCTGATTGGTCGACTGAACTCAAAGTGACATTGATGAGCGGTGCTCTATATCTGCGCTCTTTAGCCCAAAAGTTGAACTTTTTTCAACTGAAAAAA
>OMKN01077771.1:9000-19326 GCA_900302345.1 Melanonus zugmayeri
TCCCCCCCCCCCCCCCCCCAAAAAAAAAACAACAAAAAAAAACAAAAATGCACTTATGTTTGTTTGTCCTTCACTTAAATAGCACTTAACATCATATGTTGTTCGTCTTGGCACTTAATTAATTTGTACTTGGCATCATATGTTTGTACATCTTGGCACTTAAATAGCACTTAGCAAAACTTGTTCCATTGAGATCTTTGAAAACTTGTTCTATGGATGTCCTTACTGTACCGATGTTGTTGCACTTTCTTCTGACAAATGTACTTACTGTAAGTCTCTTTGGATAAAAGTGTCTGCTAAATGTTAATTAATGGGAATGGGCCACCATTTTTATCCATGTTGTCTACTTATTTTAAGTCTGTGCCTTAGCAGATATGTAATTAAAAAACAATATGTAGCTAACGCACTCATGAACATTCATCTAACCCACCGATGAACACGCAGCTAAATGAGGAAGGTCACAGTCAGAACAGTTGCTTCTGTATGCATCTAAAAATGGACTGTGGTGGCCCCAAAATAATCCTGCCTTACAAGCACACGAGTTCTTCCGAGGAAAGAATGGCTTTTTAACAGAATTTTGTGTACGTGAGGCTGCCTACTATTTGTACATTAAGCTGACAATATCCTCTGAAATCCATTTTGGTGAGCTTCAACAATCCCCCTCCAAAATGGCAGAGTGCTGCAGCTTGTTCAACATGTATACGTCTGCTTAGCAACATGAGTGATGTCACTTAGTAACCGTTTATGGTTATGTCCTCTCTCCCTTAACCGCCAGTTATGAATAACTCAGTTGGGTGCCATGATGTTTGATATTACATTTAATTTGACATGTCGTTAAAATGACATGTAGATGTAAGCGGTTTGAGGATGGCGGTTGCATGTAGTTATGATGCAGGTGTGCTTCAGCACAAGCTCTGAATACATTACAACAACAAAAAGTTTGACAGTGTGCATTTGATATTCCAAAAACGATACCTATTTTTTTTTTCAAGCTTTTAAACTACAATGTAACCGTTCACTATCGTACAGCTCACCACAGCATTTGGCAAGAGGTAACACTGCATCCATTATCACGCACATGCTTCTCTAGGACGGCAAGTTGGTGAATTAGTATGCAGAGTGCTACGGTCGCTTACCGACAGTGGCACAATAATTGAGCAAAAAAGAGACGAAATTGGGGTTCTTCTTGTAATAAATTGTGCCTCTCTAACAAAGGATGAAGAGGAGTAATAATTGTTATATATCTTCCCGCGCTGTGTTTACTTTAATTCAGTATTTCAGAGACCACCAACTGGTTAATAACAGATCAATTCTCTATCCAATATTTTTTATTGGGTATAAGTACACAACACAAGTACATTGTTATTTATTTTGTATTCAACATCAGATATTTCATTAAATAATTAAACCTTTGTGCAGTTTGTAGCAGCAACAGCAGCTTAGAAAATGAAAGCAAATACTGGCAACAAGTTTGTCAAACTGCCAATGTTTTCTGGTGGCTGCTAAAAAAAACACACATACACACACAATATCTGTGATAACAGGTACAATATTCTTTGCAATAAAATACCCCTTAGAGAGAGAAAGCAGCCATTCACAGATAATTTTTACAATGACAAATCATAATACCAACAATACTTTAAAATTCAGAAACTCATAATGGTAAGTAATTAAATTACACCGTGGGAAAAACTAACAAATGGTCAGGTTTTTTTTAGTAGGCTATCGTCAATAAAGCTACGTCGTGTAACTGTTTGGCGTGTCTGCGGATGACATTCGATTAATGACTGGCTCAGTAATGTATTCATCACCCGGCTGTTGCTCAGAACATGTTAGATCCCGACAGGGAGGCTCTCGTCACACTGTGTTTCTCTACACGTTTTCTCACTGCCCGCAGTGGGCGTTCAACACTACACCGCACACTACTTCCTCACCAGACACACAAACTGCCCTGAGATTTCAATCATCAGGGCTTGAGATACTGTTGAGCCATCTCCAATCAAGTGCAACAGATCGGCATTTCCAGCAATAATGATGAATCAACCCACCACCAGCAGGCAGAAAAAAGTGATTTTGTGATTATTTTTTTTGTGTGGAGTCAACTAGCTCCTTAATTGGCATTAGTATTGGAATTGTCAGATTCAGAGAGTGCTCAATAGCAGTTTAGTGAGGGGTGGAAATATCAGTGTAGCATGAGGAGTGACGCAGTTCGCATGTGGTGGCTCACTGAGGCCAGACAACTGATTTCTACTGGAGCTTTGTGTGCGGCTAGTGTGGGATCTTGTTAGAGGCTTGATTGAAACTGGGCTAGTCAGTGCTGCTGCGTTTGACAGATGGATGGAGCAGGAAGATTAGCTACAGGTACTAAGACATGCTGACACCGTATAGGCAACTTTTGGAATGCATTTAGGGGGTTGTGGGAATTCCAGAGAGAGAGTATTTTAACTACCAATGTGCGGTTGATTGGCAAATTCCAACACATTTTTGGTGAATGGGAACCATAATTTAGCAAAACAAACATTTCCAATTGGTGGATTACAACAGATTTGCACAGAAAACGCACAATGGCAATCTCAATGATGTACACTATTGTATTCTTGCTGTCAACACACAAACAACGATAGATGTGTTGGATATTGTCTTTGGATATTGTCAGACAGACAGGAAAATACATATATAGATACAGATACAGATACATAGCTGTGTGATGGTACATTTTCATTATAAGATATCTTGGTATGGTTTCACCCTGGGCAAGGGAATTGATTAGGGCACTGCTGTCACCACCTCCATTAAAACATGATATACCATGTAGACCAGTTTTAGGGCTGGAAAATGTTGAATGTCCAAAGGGGACCTCCCTTCATCCGAGAAGAGCCAATCTCCAGTCTGCAAGAAGAACTGTTTGCCTTTCAACTCTGCCCTCTGTGCCCTTTGTGATCTGTGGCTGTATAATGGATTTTGTGAAGTGGATTATGTATGAATTATAATGCAGTCTAACCATCAAATCACTGTTAAGAATTCATCAGATCTACATTAGCAGAAGACCAAGCTATACACAGGAAGACAAAATGTTTGACGCAGATCTCTGAAATCAAGAGCGGCTTCAGACACACAATGCTGTTTGTGTGTTCATATTATTAGACTAAATACAATCCCATGAACATTGCCTAACTTTTACCAAGGGGAAATGGCGTCCATTACCAGAAATATATATTTAGTACCTCAGAGAGAGAGAGAGAAAGGTGTGTAGAAGGAAGCCATTGTGGAACAGAAATCCCTAATGCAGACCAATTTAAGGCTCGCTATCAAATAGGATTGAAATGTCTTTGAAATTGAGATTCAGATTGATTTTCTTTAAGTTGCTTAAAATGGACGGTACTTCCTCACTATAACCTCTGCTGCTTCACTCTCCTTCATCTATCTACCTCCTTGTTCATTTAGATGTGGAATGGTCTCTCTCTTGCTCTTGCTCTCTCTCTCTCTCTCGCTCTCACTCTTTCTCTCTTAATCCAGGAATAATGATCACAACTGTGTTTTCCCTTTTTTCCATACACTTCCTTTTCCCTCCTGACATCAGTGGAGGTTTTCACTCTTGTCTGTTCCCACAACTCTTAGTGGCACCATGTCACCTAATTGCGCTCCCAGTGGGCTCCCTGCTGGCTTAACCCAGTTGGAAAGGACTTTTATTTTTTTGTACTACGGGGGGGCATCATTCATTCATTGGTTCTCTAGAGACAGGTACTGTCCTGAGGTCGTGGCGCCCTAGGTGCTTAACCTGGCCCGTTAGCATCCCAGTGTCTATGCAGCACATAGGGGAAACTTCCACTAATGATTTTCTCTCAAGACAAAACATTAATAATACCTTTTTTTGTTTACTTCATTTGTTGTAATTGTGACATTTGTGATGCTAATCAAGATTTTGGAAAACAAAACAAAATTGCCTGTCTACAATAGAACAATTGCGACAATTGCAATTTATTTAGCTATTCTAGTGGTTTAAATAAAACTGAAGTTTAGGAGGCGTTAACTTAACCTGGTCAAATATGTTACACAATTACAAAATCCAGTTATGTCTTACTTGAGTACAAGATAAGATAAGATGGTACTTGGTCCTGGATGGGAAATGTGGGATACTTACAAATGATTCAATATTAAATCATGAACATTCAGGTGTATGTATTTTTTGTGTAGTATTTTATTACAATTGTATATTCAATTATCTGCAGTATTCGTCCCACATACCAAAGCAGTTCTTTAATTATTATAAAGTATATCCTATTATGTGTCTTCTTTCTTGAGCAGGGCAGTACATCTTAAATACCACCGTCCTCGTTCTCGAGATTGCTTTTGGTAATCTTCATGATGGGAGTAGATACTTTAAAAATGTGTTATCATAATTTAAAAATAATAAAATACAGTAATATATAAATATGTATCTTGTTCCCCCGTCCCCCACCCCGTTTTTTAATTTTCTATTGACCTTTAGAGTTATGGAACCCCAGTCAATATTATTTTTATTATTTGTATTATTTTTTTTTAAATTTTACTATAATTACAGTATATGCTACACCTCAACCAGCAGACCACAGCAGAACAAGAGTAGTAGCGAGGCCAGTGTTTGGACAGATGGATATGGAAGCTGAACTGTGTGTGCACATCCATCAATGCAGGCCTAGCCTCAAATGCTGCTCGTCCATATTCCCTGTATAGCACTGCTACGTCATTGACAGTAACCATCAAATGCTTAGTGCATCAATGCGTCGTCATAATCATTCTTTAATGGACCACAGAATGATGACTCTGGTTGCATAAAATCCCTTGGCTGTCGAACGCCATTTCCATGATGTATTATGTACCAAGTATAACAAACCGTGTGCAAGGTATCGTTTTCGCGGATATTAGCGGCAAAAATAACGCGATTAATAACAATAATATAAAATATACTGCTGCAAACTGGAACGGAATAAATGTAAACCGTTATATGATGTTGTCTGCTACTGAGCTATTGAGATACTACGTGATGGCGCAGTGAAAGGAAAGACACCACCAGATGTTTTCACCTGGAGAAAGACTTCTAAGTGACAGCTGCCCATGGCACAGGAACACACATTTGGTTCCATGGGAGGTTTGTTTAAATGGACTCATTTAAATTCCTCAGTCGGTCCAGTCGTCTGTTTGAATTACAGGGAGACTTTGTGTTCCGTGTACAAGTTTTTCAAACGCCCACATTTTCCTTGATTCAAGGTGTAGGAAAACATTAGAAAACAGAAAGCACAGCGTGAGGGGTAGCAGGTAAACATCACACAACACACGCATACATCACACACATATACTGTATAACACACACACACATACACATACACATACAAACAAACACACATACACATACAAACAAACACACACAGACATCAGTTGATCACCTGTCTGACAAATCCATTCATGCTCAGTTAATTGTGGCACACGGAGAACCTACATTGACACATAAAAAATATGTCTCAATCTACTCTAAAAAACTTTTGGGTTCTAAAACTTTGGCATAATTTTCTTCTGTGCCGCAGGGCGTCAACGCTGTTCCACAGGAATTTATTTTTGGGGCTGCCTCTATCTGAATATCTTAATGATATCTTAATGGATCTTCTGAATCTTCTGCTATCTACACTATCTCTCTATCTCTATCTGTCTCCATCTGTCTGTCCATCCCTCTGTCCTTTAGTGATTCATCAGACTCTCAGTATTCATATTCGCACCACTCTGAAGATGCAGGTGAATAGAGAGAATATCATTCATGTTTGTATGATCCATTAGCCATTCAAGAAGAAAAATATGGAGGGAAGGTTGTGCAACCATCCTATGTGATGCAACGTGCTGCACCTTGCAGCCTAAATAAAGCAGTGTGGCACCGCAGTGCCAGTAAAGGGAGAAATTCACTGTCTTCCGATACTAGCATCATTTATCTTAGGAGGGGGTGTCCGCACCGATCACACGTAATATATATCATTGCGATCATGCGCTGTCAGGCTCATCTTAGCTATGGCCAAACAACTGCAGTGCTCCTTTTTGTTGTCACTGTAAATTCAATCTGCCTCCAGCGACTCCCAGTATTCAAGCTCACTTTACCTTTGGACTTTCAACGCTCCTTTCTCTCACCCTCCCTCTTTCTCTATCTCTCTCCTGTGCTCTCCCTCTCTCTCTCTCTCTCTTCTCTTTCTCCTGTGCTCTCCCTCTCTCTCTGTCACCCTCTCTCTCTCTCTCCTGTGCTCTCCCTCTCTCTGCTCTCTCGCCCTTCCTCTCTCTCACTCTTTTCTGCTCTCCCTCGCTCTCTGCTCTCTCTCACCCTCTCTCCATCTCCCTCTCCTCCACTATCCCTCTCTCTCCTGCGCTCTCTCTCTCCCTCCTGCGCTCTCCCTCACTCACCCCCACTCTCTCTCCTTACCTAGTGTTACCTTTTTATCTAGCTCACCACTTGTTTTGTTTAGATTACTGACCCCCACTACTTTCCCCCCTCCCCCACTCCCAATAACCTACCAATTAAATTACCTACGCGCTAGCACCCTACTAATTAAATAAGCTGACCTCTCCCAAGCTGTTGGGCGAGTGGAAACTGAAGAAGGCGAGGGGGAAACTTAAAGGTACTAACCACCCTTTGGGTTTTCTGGGTCAAGTGCAAATTGGAATACAGCGGGACTAGTGAGGGATGCGCCGGCACGGGTTTCTATGGCAACTGCAAAGGAGGCTGTATTTAGTTGCAGTTGTTTCGCCTGATCGCCTGAAAAAAAAAAAAAAAAAGGAGCGCGCGAGGACTAGCGCTGAACGATGAATCGAAATATTATCGAAATTGCAATATGGCCAAGTGCAATATCCAAATCGCAGGAGCTGCAATTTTTTAGTAAGGGTTAGGGTAAAGGGGTAAGGGTAAAATGTGTAAATGCAAATGTATAACACCATTATAAATGAAGTACTGCGGAGATTCCCTGGCCTACGATTTTTTGGTCCAAATGTAAGAAAACAAGAAAACATTTGGTACAGACCCCAACTGTCACTGTCAACATCATGATTTTAATAGTTTTTTCAGTGAAAATGAAAAAATGTGATGCAAAAATGATCCGAACCATATCGCAATCGCAATATCTGTCAAAATAATTGCAATATGATTTTTGTAACCATATCACTCAGCCCTAGCAAGGAGCGATCCCATGGGCTATGCAGGGAGAAATGGGCCAACATACCCGACCGCTGCTCATTAAACGGGAATCTTCCGGCTTGCAGAAGCAAGATCATGTCAAAGAATTTCCCTCCCTTGTTTAGAAAAAATAATTCGTGCAGACAACATCGGAAATGGAACAGACATCTTGTCTCCTATCTGTGGATACTACTACAGATAGTGTCTAGACAAAACCCCCCTCCACAAAGTTGTGTTCCAAGTAGTAGTTTCCCCTTTATGTAATACTCTCTTAAAGTACCACCTGGAAGAAGCGTGGGTTTAATGTTGTCTGCCTGCTAGTACACCTGCGTGATGTGATAAGCTTTATGGAATTCAGTTTTGGAGGTAAATACTCTAAGGGCTGTTTAGCAAAGATTTAAGTTAAACTGAATTGAGAATAGTAATGAATAATGTATAGCTTCATGGTAGTATTGAGCACAAATTCCTAAATATCAATTGGAGGGGGCTTTAATGGCCTGAAGACATGGTTAAAGGGTAAGTAAACCCCCATTTTAGCAGGATAACTTCCACCTACGAGTTTCAAACTCGTGATCTGAGCAATCATGACTTTTTAGAAAAAAACGACACATTGGGTTCCATAGGAACAAGTGCGGGTTTATGTTCACAAACACAAAACCCTCACACGTCACACTCACTTGAGCAGAGTTTGCATTCGAAAATTACCACTCTGGAAAAGCGGTTTTAGCCGGAAGTAGCAGACTTCTTGTATTTTACCGAGAATTTCCCCCTTTTAACTACTTTATACATTTTTGTCAAAAATAATACGGAAATGTTCCCCAACACTTTGTGAGACCCAAACCGTTTTCAACTGAAAAAAGTGATTTGGTGATTTTACTTACCCTTTAATGAACTTTTGCAATACTATGGCTTGATATAAATACAAGGGGCTAGCTATAGATACAAAATAAGTATAAAGTGTATTTCTTAATCATATTTAATGTCCTTTAACCAACTTACTAAGATCAGAAAGAATATAGCAAGATGTATTTGAATCCCAAGCCACATGCATACTGTATCTACATACAGAATGTATCTTTCCCATAACTCCATAACCTAATAATACTGTGGCGGATGTTTAACACATGCTGCCTGGTATATCTGAAATTCTTCATGTTCATTTTGTTCTATATCTATAGCCTTCAGTCATCATTCAAAAAATATATAATATAGCAGTAAGCTATAGTTCACAAAGCAGATGTTTTTTTCTCTTCTTTTTTTGTTTTCCATTGAGGCAAACGGGTACAATATGCTCAAAACTGATAGCTACTAACTTGATATATTTCGTAACGTAATAAGTGCTCAGCAGGCTGCTTCTGGCTGCTTATTTTTATTGCGACCCATAGCAGTGAAATATATCTTAAAACATGTGAATTAATGGTTTCGGTCCTCAAAATGTTACGGCGCAAACTTGTAATAAGACATGTCGCCGTGAATAATGTAAAACAGTAATTCTGTGAACGCAAGTAAAGGAAATGAGCCAAAAGGAGAACAACTTCAAAATTAAATCATGTAGAAAAGCATAGAGCATAAGTGATATGGAGGAACTTCACACAAACAGATGCCAATCTGTTTTGATTAAGAAAAAAACACCTGACATCTTAGGATGTTTTGCATTTATTTTTTTCATTAAAAAAACTAAGATTACCGCAAAATCCTCTCGCTAAGAAACCAACGATGAAACTAAGATGAGCTTTGGGGCAATTTTTGAGTGCACAGTATTGTGTCTGTCTGTGGACAATAAATGCGTTTCTATTTCAAGTTTGTTGTTATGTGTTTGCGGTCGAAGTGCGTTTTGTATTGGAGTATACAGTAAAATACCATGTATTGGTGAATGGTGTTTAACTAAGGTGAAATTTCAGCATGGTAAATGTGCACAATAGCACAATAATAACAGGACAACTGAACTAATCAGCTGCTTCAAATTGTATACACAAAAAAAACTAAATGTGTGCATGTCTGTGTAGATAAACACACACATGCACACATACGCACAGAGGTAAACCATATTTTAAGGACGGATGTTTCGCTAAGCAGCAACACAACAATATGCAATTTTTCCCCAATAAATATATCCTGTGTTTATTAATACAATATTAATGTGTATATTTAAATATTAAAATTGTACTTGTTTGCTTGTAATACTATATATGTCAATGATAGCACCCATTGCACTCCTAACCATCCCTGGAAGGAGGGATCCAAACCTTCTCAAGGTTTCTTCCTTGATAATGAAGGGAGTTTTTTTGTATTGCCCTTTGGGGGGCTAGGTGCCATAAATATATGGCCTATAAAGCCCTTTGAGACTGTAACTGTGATTAAGGCCTAATACAATTGTAATAATATTATTAGTAATAATAATAATAATAATAATGATAATAGTAGTATTTAACTGGTGCCGTCGGGTTTAAGGGACAGGAACTGTGTGTGTGCGTTCATAGCCCCCTTTTCTCAAAATGCTATGTGAGTGTTCTCCCATCAGAATGGCTCGTTTGTCCGCAGTCGGCGTTTTGTTGCATGGTTGCATACATGTAGCATAATCTATATTTTTCTATGGTTGCTTAATGTCTCATGCGTCGCCCACTCGCAAACGCTTACAAATTGTACATTTTGTCTGGGGAAGACATATCGACCGTATATATTAATAATATCAACTTGAAAAATGTTTTGCCATTTCTTTTGGCTTCATTTATTATTAGGTGAGTGTGCGCGCGTGCACGTGTGTGTGTGCGTGCCTTGCCACTACACATCAAGCTTAGAGGGCTGAATCTCATTGTTTCATGTAGATAATGGATGATGGTTGATTTATAATGAGCGTATAAGGGAGTAATCTACTTTTGAGGAGCCGGCGGGGGGGTGCTGAGAGAGGGGAGAGGGAGTTAGAGCTCGGTGACGGGGAATGGCGACCAGCGGCCAGGCTTCACAGGGGGGGCCATTAATCAGAGCACAGGGCTGACAACGGTCCAATTCCATGTCGGCTCCCTCGGAAACTCCTCTAGGATATTTATGTTGATTGTCTGCAGTTACTTGTCACTCTCCTTCCTTCCTTCTATTGCTTCTTTTTTCTGTCGGGTTATTAATTAAGGGCAGGTAGACGCGGTCGG
>OMKN01077778.1:0-17789 GCA_900302345.1 Melanonus zugmayeri
ACATTACAATAATCTAGTCGGGACGATATGAAAGCATGGATGAGCGTCTCTGCATCAGCCACGGATAGCATTGGTCTGATTCTAGCAATGTTCCTAAGTGAAAGAATGCAGTTCTAGTAGTCCTCTTTATATGTAGATCCAGGGAAAGCGTTGGGTCGAGAAAGACGCCAAGATTTCTGACGTAGGACTTTGGGCAATAGAGGCCGTCAAAACATAGTGTGACGTCTTCAAATTGTGGTTGTTACGTTTGGGGCGATGATTATCACTCGTTTTCCCGGTGTTTAGCTGCAAGTAGTTTTGAGACATCCAACTTTTTATTGCAGTCAGGCAGGATTCAACATTCTGGATCTGGGTGGAGTCGTTCGATTCAATAGGAATGTAAAGTTGAGTGTCGTCAGCATAGCAGTGGAAATCAATGCCGTAGCTGCGAATAATGTCGCCAAGGGGAAGCATGTAGATTGCAAAGAGCAATGGGCCAAGGACCGACCCTTGGGGTACACCAAAGCTTATGTTGCAGTGTTCCGACTGAGTCTTTGCATAGAACAAATTGCATTCTATTTGTGAGATAAGATCTAAACCAGAGAAGAGCTGATCCTTTAATGCCAACATAGTGTTCAAGGCGATCAAGAAGAATGCTATGATCGATTGTGTCGATTGTGTCGACTGAGATCAAGCAACACCAGCAGGGAGCTTGCATTTCTGTCCATGGTAAGGAGCAGGTCGTTTACAACTCTGGTCACAGCAGTTTCAGTGGAGTAGAAAGTCCTAAACCCAGACTGAAAGGGTTCAAAAACATATATTACTGTAAACCTACAGTGAACAGCAGTTCACATTATACATTGAAACACATACTCCTTAACCGAATAACTTATATTCATATATTGTTCAAGAGAAACATCTGATTGAAGTTAGGTAAATAGACCAAGCACAGCTGATTCCCATCTGTCATGGAGACGTACCCAGGTAAAAAAAGGGGAGCACTTTGTGTGATTTTGTTCAATGTGGATCCCCAAAATATAGAGGAGAAAGAGAAGAAGAAGGGTACGAGCTATCACAGATGAAATTAGAGCCACCATCATAGATCATGTCATAAACCATGGTCTATCACTGAGAGAGGCTGGTCAAAGAGTGCAGCCAAATCGGTCGGTTGGTCAACATCTATTGTGCAGATCTTTCGACAAAGCAACAGGTAAGACAGATTGTACAGGGTTTCTGCTGCTTTATGCACAATACATTTACTGTAGTCACAGTAACCACAGGCCTCCTTTCCCACTGCTAATGTGTGATTATTGTTATTCTCTTTAAAGACCCAAAGGCTACATTTTTGGAGAATAGAGTTTTTTCTCTGAATTTAATTTGAGTACCTACATAAATCTAATCTGGCTTCCAAATGTGACACTTTAAAATTGAACTCTTAAATATCTCAGACAATTATGCAATTAGGCATTCAAATAAATAGACACATTTCAAGTTGATTGTTTAAAGACTTAAGTAGGTTGTCTCTGTTATCTCTGAGTGAACAGCTGACTGTGTGTGTGTGTGTGTGTGTGTGTGTGTGTGTGTGTGTGATGGAGAACGGCGGTAACAGGAAAACAGAATCACACCGATAGCCAAGCAGGCAAGCTTTCTGAAGGCGGGGCACTCTAGAATAGAGATTTTCTTTTGCTGTAACTGCTAAATTAATCTCTCAACAAGTCCCACAGCAACAAGAGTGACTAGCCATCACATGGAGAAGTTCCTGGGCAGATGAAAAACATAAAATGCAATCCACCTAGTGCTTTTGTTTAGAGAAAGAGTGGAGGCAACTGCAATCACAAACGTTTCACTCTTGGGGTCACCCTAATAGATCTGTGGATTTCATAATCACCTCTGGGGATCCCTGAATACTAGAAATAAAAATTGAATGCAACAGCAAGTAAATGCGACAGATTTAATTGGGCACAGGAGCAGAAGCAGGGTTCAATATGTACAGCATATCTGTGTAGGGGAATTGGATCCATATTGGAGAATGACAGGGAAAATGACTTATTCTGATACAATCTGTTGAAATGGGAACATTGAGATGATCGTCCAGGGGAAGGAGACTGGGATAAAGGGACACAGAAGCAGATAGGATCTTGGATTCATTTCTGCTGCTCTGTGTCCGTGATCAATGCCAAAAAAGAAGAAGAAAAACATGCAAATGTGATGACAATTGTGGTCTCAGCAAAATATGTTTTGTCACATTGTATCATAAGCCTGTGTTCTCTGTAGTAACTTAAAAAAAATACATCTTAAGATACATGGTCTACATTTTGTGGCAAAATACAGGGAGATGACAAAGGGAAGAGGTTAGTTTGTGCTAGCAAAGCCAAGCCACTGGCTTTCCTAGAGACCCACAACACAATACATGGAGGATGCTCAGATGTGTGGACTTAGAGCTAACTGCTTACAAGACAGGCTGCATCAACCATCCCCTGCCTTATCTGATTACACAAGGTCTCCAAGGCATTTTGAGAGGTGAACACAATTTAGAGAAATAAAGAAATAAAAGAAAAAAAGACCATAATATACTGGAAAAATCGAAAAACAACAAAAATAAATAAATAAATAAAAACCTCCAGGACCTAGATATTACTGCCAAGTTGATTTCTCCTGCCTGAGAGGTGTCAGCTAAACAAATACAAATTTAAAATGATATTGAAACAAACAAACAACAACTTTAAACTACTATTATCTAAAATGCCTAGGGGAGCCAAATATTAATGTGGAGCCTGCCATATTTCAGCATGGGGTGCCATAGAAAAAGAAGAAGAAACATGTAGACGATGGCCTAGCCCTGTAGGCTACTTTCATTCATCAGGAGCACTGGGGTAATATAAGGTGACAGGATTTAGACAAAACAAACAAGTAAACTTGTGAAGAAGAGAGGAAAAGGGGTGGAGAGGAAAAGGGGATAGGAGAGTAGATGAGAAGAGAAAACAAGTAAACAAAAAAAAAGGAGAGGAAGAGGACAGTGTAGAGAAGGAAAATGAGATGCCAATAGAAACAAACAGGAGAGATGGGCTAAGGAACAGAACTGAGATAAAAGGGGTCAGGACAAAAGAGAAGCAACATGGAGAAAGAGCTGACATATGATTAAAACTGGACTAGCATTATTTACTGGCATTTGCTAGATTCTCTAAATATGACATATAAGAGATTTACATTGATTGATCAGTCAGATGGAGGAACCTAGTTAACAAGCCAGAGATTGGCGGCCCAGCAGCAATTTTATTTGCAGACGGACCATGCTGTAGTAGAACCGGGAAAATAGCGGAGATGATGATTTCATTTGATTGAGCACCACATAAGACACGGGTGTCCAAACGCCGCCCCCAAGCCAAATGTGGCTACAGCCTTCTTTGAAACGGCATGCAAGGTATTTTGAAAATGTAATACAAAATTGGCCCGCGTCAAAAAAGTACCACCATTCCTAGTTTGAACACTGGGTGGTGCTGTCACATGAAGCCTAATCCAATCCAGTTCATTAAGGATCCAGCACCCAGTCTTCAAGGTAAGTTGAGCTGAGTTGTTGTGTATTCTTTTTTATTCCTTCATAACTGCAATTGTTCATTGGCAAATTAAACAGATACATAACCAAGCCATGTGTGTTGTGCTGAGGAAAAAAAAGGTAAATAGCTCACAGTTCCCAGTGTGGGAATAATGTGGTATTGTTGGTTTTAAAAATGAATCACTCATATCAGCCCATTAGCATTGTTCATTACAAAGATACAAAATGCTTTACTATGGAGCAATTCAAGTTATCTGTTAGTAATATAGGTATTTCCCCCATTACTGTAATATAATTACAGTGTAATAAGCATAGACGGCGGGTTAACTTTTTGCTTGGGAAGGCTATCGGTTCATTAGGGAAGGCTTTGGGGGGGGGGGCTGCTAGCGCTAGGTTTCCACTCGCGATCGGATTGTTGACGGTTGGGGGATCGCTGGCCTAGGCTATATGTGCACAATTGCCGGCAATACATTTGGGAAGGCTACTTATTGATTTTTTGATTTTGGGAAGGCTTAGCCGTAATGGTGAGTGCCGTCTACATAGCAGAGAGGTGAAGGCTATAGCACCCTAGCCTCGTGAGACCATCCAGATATTCAAGTTTGCGTTTCGCAGAGAGAAACAGAATGTGAACTTGCGAGATCAGGATGGTCTCACAAGGCTAATAGCACCCTATGACCAGGAAGAAGCAGGTTAAGAGAGAGTCTTCCAAAACATCCACAAGAGTCCCTGGTGCACTCACCATGTTGACTCTCTTGTTAGTTTGCTGTTAGTTTGCAGGTAGTGCCTGGGCTGCAAAAATGCTTGGGGGGGCAGAGTCTTCGCAAATAGTGATGACGCTTTTGCTTTTTTTTATTTATTGAAAAAAATAGCTTGTAGTCAAAATACTCCGACATAGAAAAGTGACTGACCTATAAACTAAATCTATTTACAATTAATTAAATAATATACTTTTAATATATATTTTATGGATTTATGGACAGGAGAGTGGAGAGAGACAGGAATGTGGGTTAAAAGACAGAGGGAATGACTGCGGTCATATGCTAGTACTAGTGCTGATTATATTCACCTTTTATTAGTTATCGTTCCTCTGCTTCTACTTTGTACCGATTTGTACCGTTCTCCTAAATCAAACATATTATTATCATTATGAGGAACATCCAATAAAGCAGCAGATAGAACTGAAATGCCTTTAAAGTTAATAAGCATGGCGATGACAGATAGAAGAGATTGCAGATACACAAACACTAACAGAAAAGAAAACATACATCTTTCATACCCTTCTTTTCCATGCTGGCATTTCCATGGTATTTAGACTATCGCATATGGCCCTAATAGCCATGCCTTTCCACATTCAAAACAAAAAGAATATACAAGATTAAATCAGACTCATACCAATGGCCATATGGCACCTGTCACTCCCAGCATCATCCGGGCCGTGGATGTTTGCCAAGAGACTATGGAGTGCCAAGTGGCCAGAGACCACCATGGGGCAGTGCAGTCTGTATGTTGGTGCAGTGTGTATGTTGGGGCAGTGCCGTCTGTATGTTGGGGCAGTCTGTATGTTGGGGCAGTCTGTATGCTGGGGCAGTGCAGTGTTGTGCACAGCTCACCCTGCTGGAGCCTCTCTAACCCATCCAGTCCCCTCTCTCACCCCCACACAGGCTCACTTCTCTGGGGCAAAGCTGTGGTATCGGCCCAGGCCCTCTGCTGGAGCTCTGTACATCCGCACCGCAGTTCCCTTGCCTGACCATAGGAGGAAGCAGCTGTGTCCTGGTAAGGACCTGGGCTACTACGCTGCTTTCAGGAGTAACACAACAGAAACATTGAATGAAAATAGATAGATATCCCCCCCCCACACACACACACACACACAAACTTTATCCTTTAATGTCACAGAGGTAACATTAAATATCAACTTGGAAGCGTGTGGAAATGCCAAACGTACATGTTAAAATGTCTCACTTGGGTTGATACAGTTATCATATTAGAAGTTATTGCTTGGAGGTACAGGTGACATGGTAAGTTTGTAAAAAAATAAAATAATAATAATAATAGATAGAATTTTGATAGAATATCCACAAGCAATATGACTAACAATCTTATAATTAGGACTATATTTTAACCTGGACCATGACATTTTAAGTTTAAGAGCACACATCTTAAAACAACAGTTTTTAGGTTTAGGTTCTACGTTAATAACGAGGAATATTATTCCCAATTCCTAACTGTGGTGTAATTATCCAAAAATTCTAAAATTGGGCTGAATAAGTTAAGTTATACATTTTTGGTGGCTCTAGCCTGCAAATAAATCAATTTAACTAATCACAATCAGATATCTACATCATGGTCTTCACCTCGTCACTAATCTCCATGTTCATAATACATGTTGTCGAAAATGGTGGAGTACGTACGTTTCTCAACACACAGTCCTCTTATTGCATCCATAGT
Organism: Melanonus zugmayeri; assembly: GCA_900302345.1. Taxonomy (NCBI): domain Eukaryota; kingdom Metazoa; phylum Chordata; class Actinopteri; order Gadiformes; family Melanonidae; genus Melanonus; species Melanonus zugmayeri. Next base: position 5,981 of record OMKN01077778.1, read on the forward strand.
GGTAAATTACATTCATCATGTTTTTCGTGTTGTGTATTCGCTATTGTCTGTTGATTATATCTCTGCACAACAAAGCCATGGTAACTCACAATCACTCTATCTGACCTTTCCGTGCCTGATTTATCCTTCTGTGTATCACTCATCCATCCATTCATCTCTGTTGAGAACAGGCCCAACCTCTCCGTGGCATCACTAACCTTTGAACATCTGCGCTGATCCCCTGCCTCCCACACACGCACGGAGACACACACACACACAGCAGCTGATTTGGCTTTGTCTAGATTGCATCGGAGAAGCTGCTTATCTGATCATGTCTGCTGTTATTAACATTTGAAACTATGACCACCAGCCCCTCACCACACACACACAAACCCTCCACAAATGAAAACTCAGTCATGCACAAGGGGTAACTAACTAAGACATTGTACAATGCCTTGATCCTTTTGAGTGTTCATACGTTCATTTTTACCCAGTATTACCACACACACACACACACACAGTCTTTTGCTCCACTTTGTTTTCTGTTTCTCTTATAAATGTGTATCCTTCTAACTATCTCCCTATCTCAGCAAATTCATTCTCTTCCTCAAACGTCCTATTAGCCTGTATTCTCTAACTTGCTACACTCCTTAATTCCTGCTTTTATGCTTCTATTCTCAGTTTCCCATTTCATAACAAACACAACAAAGCGTCTTGCAAATGTTCTGCTTTTCTGGTGGTCAATTCATATCCAGATCTAATCAATGTAACTGTCACGATCTGTCATGGAGGGGTGCAGGCAGGGCAGCGGGAACACAAGGGATAGGACCCAAATGCAGACGACCAAGGCAGGCAGGAACAGTTCAGTCATTTAATTAATGAAAAACAAAAGCTCACAGGCATGGGAGTCCAGGAAACAGGATCCAACGAAGTTCACGATAACAACAAAACAAATGACATCTGATCTTGGTGGTAGCAGCAAATATTCAAAACTGTTCACCTTGGAGACCTCCTGCAGATATGGGTACGGCCTGGCACGAGATTTACACCTTCTCACCCGTATATGACAAGTATATGACAAGGATAACGATCCAACAAAGGACAAATGAAGTGAACTAGAATATATTAGACAGTTTGATGAGGGAATGAGGTGCATGTGGGGAGATGAACGAGGAAGCTCAGGTAAGGGGAATTAAGTGATTGCAGGGCAGATGGAAGTGGCAAGATCTGGAACACGAGTAGAAAAGTCTGAGGGCATCTGGAGGAGAATGGCAACAAACTCAAAACAGCAGGACAGGGAAACACACACACACAAACATTGACAGGGGCGTGGGCATGACAGTCACTTGAGCTAGAGCTGCACAAACCAGCTAAATCTTGGATCAAGGATCAAATCCTAGTCCTCAGAATTCCCTAGAATCTCCTGCTTTACTTGGATATGCGTCATATAAGTGAGATACAATATGAATGGTATACATCATATAGGTCAGATACAATATGAATGATATACATCATATACAGTAAGTGAGATATAATGTAATTTTCCGTTGTCTTCAAGCATGATTTACTCTCACAGTCATAGTAAACATTGTAAACTCATCATCTACCATTCATCATCCTATGTATGTTATGTAGCCATACCAGGCTGCACTGCTTCGGATTACACACTTTGGTCCAGGGTCATTGACTGATCTGGGCCGGATAAGCAATTTATCCTACCTAACACTCAACAGCATACCCTCACCCACATCCTGCCATCCCAAGATTAACTTGTTCACTACACTGACTAAATGGACCCCAATGCTGTTAATTAAACAATGAAATAATCATCTTCCAGGTCCCTCTTCCATGCATTCCTGAGATACACACTCTCCCACACACAATTAAACATACAAATGCAAAGTCATCCTCACGAGGATGACATTTCAGACTAAAATAAAAAAAACGTAATAATCTTTCTATATTGTCTATACAGGCCCCTTTCTTTCTCTATCACTGACCTACATCCCCATGTATGTAGGGTGGGGGTCATAAAACAAACATGTAAAGAACCCCTCACTCTTTCTCCCTCTCCATTTCTCTTTACCCCCCTCTACTCTACGTATGTGTTTTAATTAGTTCAACATTTCATTTATTTTGAAGTTCAATTAATGCATGCTTTATAAGTGTATTCCACAATCACATATTGTGGTAATGTAATCAATTGATTGAATGGATGTTTACTGTTTGAGTAGAAGTGATTTTTTTTGTGTTCATCCATGTGGTCACATCTTTTGTTGATTCATATATTTTGTATTTGCCCTTATTTGCCCTTTGTTACCTTATTCCAGATTGGTGTTTGTCACATGTGTAAACTACCTCAAGATTGGTGTTTGTCACATGTGTAAACTACCTCAATTCAATGATTTACTTTGCAAATAATTTCAATATAATTTCATATAATGCCTGATTTATACCATTCAAATATGTTGTTATGGGTCTATTCGCTTCTGTGTCGACTATCGCAAGGTAAACAGTGTGTCAAATTCAATGCATATCCAATGCCCCGTGTTGGCGAGCTCCTAGATCAGTTAGGCACAGCTAGTTTTTTTTCGACACTGAATTTAACCTTGTCACCGGAGTCTAAAGAAAAAGCGGCCTTCTCCACTCCGTATGGGTTATACCAATTCCAAATACGGCTGGGGGCCGTTTTGTCTCAGGAGGTGGAGGGCATGGTCCAGTGGAGGAGCACCATGGAGAAGGAGTGTTTTGCCATCAAGTGGGTGGTCAACGCCCTATGGTACTACCTCCTGGGGCCCTCATTCACCCTCTGCTCGGACCACGCTCCACTTCAGTGGCTCCACTGCATGAAGGACACCAACATGCGGATCACCCGTTGGTATCTCGCTCTACAGCCGTCTAAGTTCAAGGTGATCCATAGGCCGGGGGCACAAATGGCGGTGGCTTGCCTGAGTATACTCCCCCTCGCCTTGGCATCAGGTTGTATTTTTTCTTTTAGCCTCCAAATGAAAACGTTTTTAAGGTTGCGCAATGACACTGACAATGGCTGATGATCTGAGCAAGGGGAGCGACATTGAGGCAGAGTACAGCAGTTTGTTAACAGATTACAACGAATTAGACGAAAACAACAATCAGTGGCAGATTTAGGTATGGGCAACCTGGGCAGCCAGGGTAGCATCTTGCCGAAATGGTGACATTTGCATCACGCGATCGGTTTTCTATTGCTCATTTGCACGTCATGTCAATGATATCATGTCACCATGTGGAATTAACCTTATCGGAGTGGGCGCCCTGATTCTAGTTTGTGAGCTAGGTAGGCTACTGTGTGCCTGGCAAGTTCTCCCACTCAGAAGTACGAGATGGGGACGGGGCCTCAGCAGGTCTCCCCACTGGAAGCCCAGGTAGGGGGAGTGGGCGGGGAAATAGCGTACCTCTAACTTTGTACAGTACTAATGCAATTAGAAAAATCAGTCACACTACGAAATGCTACCAAAAAAACTACAATTCATTCATAATGTGAATATATATATATATACGTATATATATATATATAAATAGTTTCACAGACATATTGCATTTTTGTCTGGTTTGTGTGAAATCGTTAGTAATAAAAAACCAGTCTGCACACCCACCAAGGTGAATTGGTTTAGTCTTGACTCTTGTTTGATAGTGTTGGGGATGGGTAATGTATTGACGCGAGTGCCAAATTATTAAATCAACACAAAGGAGAAGGAGGAAAGAAGAAGAGGAGAAATGCGCAAAAGATAAAGGTATGCAGCTATTTGTATTTATTTACTACAATTTGCTTCTATTTGTCTTTGTTACTACTTTTTAATATTTATGAGTCTTATTTTTGTATATTTTTATATTTATATAGTTTTAAATGTTAAAGTTCAAGTTCATGTTATGATTATTTGTGTTGTTCCAAATGTCTGAATAAAAATTACAGTTAGTGCAGAGTGGTGCTTTTTTTTTAAGGTGGGGTTCGCCCAGGGCACCATACAAGCTAGAACCACCACTGACAACAATGAAATAGAAGATAATGATTATGATGTGACTGCTGATCCGCTAGCCAGGGATCAGTGGGTGAGAGCCATGTTTGAAGAGGTGGAGGAGGGTTTCGGTAACTATCACCCACGCCGTAAGAATGGATATCACCGCAAGCTAGGAGTAAAGATTGACCTGCCTGACGATGCAATGCCGTTATAGGTGTTTTCCAAGATTTTCACGGAGGAGCTGTGGTTGCCACTTGTGACAGAGACAAATGCGGAACAAAGCAGGAGCGAAACTCTGTCCAGCAGTATGTGGACACCTGTAACGGTGAAAGAAATGAAAACCTTCATTGGGCTGTGTGTCACCATGGGCATTCTCCAGCTGCCAGCGAGGAGAGACTATTGGCGACAAAAGAAGTGGCTTTTTCAGACAACTTTACCAAGCCATGTCAAGGGACAGATTTGCAATTATTAAGAATATGAATAAAGAATTATGATGGCAATAAATGATGATTATAATAATGATGATGATAATAAGAAATTATGATGATATTAATGATGTCTGATGATGATGGATAATAATACTAATAATAATACTAATAATAATGGTAATAAATGATAATGACGATGATGATTATAATGATGATAATCATTATAATAAATGATAAAATGTATCATCATCATCAGACATCATTATTATATATATATTACATTGATAATAATGATGTCTGATGATGGATAATAATAATAATATTAATATTAATATTAATAATAATTGATGACGATGGTAATAAATGATAATCATGATGATGATGATGATGATGATGATAATAAGAAATTATGATAATAATGGCGTCTGATGATGATGGATAATAATAATAGCAACTTACATATTTACCTGTGTGAATACCTGTCCATTTTCAGGTATAGCCACCTACAAGATAACCAAACACATGACGTGGAGCACTCTGACAAGCTGCCACTGGCTATGTCACAAACTTCCAAGTCTACACAGGGCATGAGGGGACACAGAGGGTCTTGCTCACCGTGTCGTCATGGATCTAGCCAGACCCTACTATTGGTTTCATCTGTCCATTTACATGGACAACTTTTACACAGGGGTGGAGCTTTTCCAGGACATGAAGAGCAAGGGCCTGCGGCACTGTTTGTGCTAACAGAAAGGGACTCCCAAAAAACAAAATGCTCACCAAGCAAACTTTGTTTGGCAAACATGAATTCAAAGTGGCTCAAAAGGACAACCTCACTTTATGTTTGGCAGCACACCAAGGCTGTCATGGTATTGTCTAATCACCATGATCCCACTGAGCAAGGGTTAGTGAAGAGAAGGAAGCAACAGCACAACCAAGGTTGTAGTGCCAGCATGCCTTTCCGACTACCAAAAACACATGAAAGGTGTGGATTTGCTGGATCAGATGGTTGGATATTATCAGTTCCAGCATCGCTCAAAGAAATGGTGGAGGAGGCTCTTCTTCGTCTTCTTGGCTGTCGGATGCTACAATGCATACATTATACATTGCTGCAAGGTGTGCTGGAGGAAGAACATTCACAGCCAAGTACAAGAGTGGCTACAAAGATTGGCTGGAGGACCTGGCACAGGTACTTGTTACCCCAGTGACAGTAAGGAGTGCTCCTCAACCAACAGTACCTGAGGGAGCCACATCTGAGCATGACTGTGAGAAACTCTCTCAGAAGAGAAGGGTCTGCAGGGAGTGTGCACTGTCAAGGAGTGACACTGACACTCGTGCCAGTGCAACCATCTATGGCTGCAGACAGTGCAACAAGGCTGTACACAATGAGTGTTTTGGCAAGCATGTCCATCATTTTTTAATGAACTTAGGGGAAAATGCAATCATTTCCCGTTAGTGAACGTTGAAATTCTGTCAATTTGTTTTGAAAAACCTCAGGTTTTGGGGAGTTGTTTTCAAACAATGCCTTAGGTTTTATAATGTGTCTTTATAGGCGGCCATAGGCCACCTATATATCATTGGCCGATATAGAAACACTAATTTCACAGACAGTAGCGAACATATCAAGGGTCAGAGTTAATAGAGTTAAAATTGTGGCAAATTACTAGGTGGATACATTTGCATCAAGTACAGAGAGATTTTCCAGATGGTGACTGGATACAAATTCTCAAAGGGCTGTGGAAGCCAGTCAGACTGCACCAGACGCTGGAGTACCTGTGCCAACACCCAGACGAGACAATCTCCATACCATTAAACCCATTTCTAGGGGTACCAGAAGGTTGGGCAATACAAGGGGAGGACAGACCACTAGAAGAGCCAACAATAATAGTTAGAATAATTCCAAGAAAAGTTAGGTGGGAGACAGGAGCTTGGGAATATATCAGGAGAAGTCCCCAGCCAGACGGATCAGAAACTTTAGGTTATTATCCTAACCCAGCAAACAAATATAAGGCGGCAGTCACAGCAAGGAAAATTATAGTAGTAATTACAAGATTACAAGAAGGAATCATAGGGGGGGTTGGGGGGTTGTAAGAACAGAGGAAGCAATTGTAAAGACCAACATGGGAAACAAGTCGGGAAAAATGGAACAGGAAAACAAGAACGTGGGGAGCATCACCCCGGTTGATCTGATTATTAAAAGACACCCACAGGAGAAAGACAAGATCCTGAAGTCCATGAAAAAGTGGAACAACAGAATGGCCTCAGGACAACAATGGCCACAAGAAGGTACCTTCGGCGCAGCCTGCTGTGAGGAGGTTGAAGCTGTTGTCAGAACACACAAAGGATGACATATGACACAAGTGATAAGAGAGAAAGAAAAAGACAGAAAGATAAATAAATCCTGCAATGGCTCAATGAGGAAGGCAAAAGATACAGGGGCATATATTAAAGAAAAGAACAGAATAAGATAAAAAAGCAAGTAGAGAAGAGAAAGGAAAAAGACAGTAGTGGAGGAGAAAAACTGGATACTTTCTGCATATTTTAGGGTCACATTTTGAAATTCGACATTTTTGTTTTTTCCATGATATGAAAGTGTAGAAACAAAGTATCACTTGTGGGAATCACACAAATATTTTGCAAGCTATGGCATATTAAAGATTAAGTTGTTGCAAACAGAAGTAATCAGGCCTTAACGTTTTAGAAAGCATTTCCTTTTACAGCACAAAATACACATTTAGAAACACAATTAGTGCTTTAAATGTTAACATTTGGATAGTGCTGTACTGCTTCAATTAGATAATGTTGAATGTGTTTTACTGAAATGTTTGAATCATTAATTTATACAAATATTGTAAAATGCATAATTCAAGTAAATCCTTTGATTTATGTTTTTTCATTCTACGGTCATGCTCACTATACTAGCATGACTGCTTTATTATTCTGTAACTTCTAAACATTCCCAATTCTTACCTTTTTTGTTTTATAACAATAGTTATAAGAAAGTGGCCCATTTCAGATTTCTCACATGTTCACCCACTCAGCTCTATTCAGCCACCTATCCCAGAATGCAAATGGCTTACAGGAGGAGGAGGGAGGTGATGTGTCAAGTGGCCAACTGAAACCTTTCCTGCTGAATGGGGCAATCTTTTCATTGCTCATGTGCAGATAGAGAAGCTTGAACAATGACATTCTTTGACAAGTTTTATTTAAAGAAAGACAGTTACAGCTACAGTACAGTGCTACAAAAGTTAGATAGTAAAAAAGATTGGCTACAATGTAGTATAAATACACATTATGTGTGGAGGACACAAACAATAATTATTAGAAAAAATAATTGCAAATAATAATGAATTATATATATATAATATTATATATTATATATTTTTTTTCATTATTATTTGCAATTAGTATTTTTCTAATAATTATTATTTTCAATGAATTTTCTTGCTAACAAGCCTGTCACTCTTACTTTTCCTCAGCCTCTACAAAGCATCATAACCTTTTTCTTTTAAAATAAAGCTTACATTAACACTTAATGTCAATTAAGTTATTTGTGAACCATGTCATCCAATAATCCGTGATTGATGACGGTATTTATAGGCCCGGCAGACGGTATTTGGGCTTTTTAGCCACTGGGACATTTCAGTGGGAGTTAGGAGACCAGGGCCCTCATGTATAAAGCTTGCTTACGCACAAAATAATGCGTACGCCAACTTCTATGCACACTTTGCGATGTATAAAAAAAAAAACTTGACCGTAGAATGTGCGCAACTCTACGCAAACCCGGACCCACCTGTAAGTACATTTTCCCGGCAAATGAGAAACTGCGACTCCTATGTGTTGATTATTCAAAAGAATCTCGAATCAGGAGACGATAATATATTTAACCAAACTTTATTAACTTAACACTGGATAGTTCTAAGGAGAAAAGGAGGGTTCTATGAAAATAAAAAACACGGTGCACCGCGGCTCTAAGCCGACCTAAGAGGTCCTAGTGACGACAAAGAGGAGGAGCCATCTGTTTGTAGCGCCCTTTAAACCAAAGGGGAGGAGTTTCTATGGTACTTCCCACTATGTTCCCCATTGGCCGAAGCGCACGAGAGGCCGCGTCATACCACGGTATTTTCAGGTGTCCCCCGTTAAGAACTGCATTACCCAGAATTCTATGTGTGGTCACCGGACGTGACGTGATTATAATGTACCCCGTATGTGTGAGTCATTATTCGTATTCCTTATACGTATACGTATTCCTTCTATATTATCTTTTCCTCCCCTGTGTATTATTAAGAAGGTAGATATGTGTGTGGATTTAAATCAGTAAACACATAGCATAATATAATTACAAAATGTTTATAATTATTCAACACCAGCCCCATGACCGATCTCACTCGAAAGGGTGCGTCAGATCCGGTCCAGTGGACCGAGCAGTGCCAGGTCGCATTTGACAAGGTGAAACAGGCTCTCTGCGAGGAGCCGCTCTTGTATTGCCCTAACTTTAAGCTTCCCTTTGTTTTACAGACCGATGCGTCAAACAGGGGGCTGGGGGCCGTATTGTCCCAGGAGGTGGAGGGCGTGGACCGCCCGGTGCTGTACCTCAGTCGGAAACTGGTTGAGCGGGAAATGAGGTACAGCACCGTGGAGAAGGAATGTCTGGCCATGTCTGGCCAAGTGGGCGGTCGACGCTCTCCGTTACTACCTCCTGGGGCGCTCCTTCACCCTCTGTTCGGACCACGCCCCGCTCCAATGGCTGCACCGCATGAAGGACACCAACGCACGGATCACCCGTTGGTATCTCGCTTTACAGTCGTTTAAGTTCAAGGTGATTCATAGGCCGGGTGTACAGATGGCGAGTGGCAGCACGTAGCAGACGCCGTAAATGCTGCTGGCACTGAACAGCGGACCCTCGGAGACATTAAAAAGAAGTGGTCCGACGTGAAAGTGGAAGCCAAATGGCGCGTAGTTGCACATATTACTGCCACAGGCAGGGGACAGGGCACACCGGAGCTCAGCCCCCTTGATCAGCGACTTGCAAGTATCGAGTATCAAGGTTTCTCATTACTCTCTTTAATTTTACTGTTGTTTTAATAATGTAAAGCACTTTGTAACCTGTTGAAAAAATATATAAATAAAGTTCTTATTATTATAGGGGAATCACTCCTGAGTGGAGTGGTGATGGAGATGGAGGGGGACACGGACATGCAAGTTGCACCGGATGAGCCAGGTATGTACAGTAATTAGTGTGCCCTTGTTTGAAAAGAGTAAACCAAATGCATTCACGTTGTGTTTAAACATTTATTCACACAAACAATTGTGACGTGTTGTGTGTAGTCGCTGCGTGTTCCAGCCAGGTTGGTGGTCCTGCAGCTGAGCAGCAGGAGCTGAGTGTGCCCAGCCCGGGTGTCCCCACAACAGCACCTTGTGTGTCACAACCCCGACACAGAGGGAGAACGTTGACACCATCAACAGGGTTGCCACGGAGTTGCGGGAAATAAGAATGCTATTGACTGACATAAGCTTGTCACTGAAAGACTTAGTCAATAAATTATTTAGTTATTTCTTTCCATACCTTGTGTGTTCTTACAAGTGATGTATCACATCCACACGCTGGCGCACGGCAGCTGCGTGTGGTTCAAATGCCTGGGGATGGGGGTCGGGGCCAACACCAACAGCGTCAGTTGTACAGGCACATCCCTCAGCAGTACTACTATATTATGTAGCACAGCACACACCCTCGCAATGGCACAGACCTTCTCAAGCTTGTATAGTAGTCTGCCGTCTGAGGAATCCAGGAAGCGCCATCTGCCCTTTAGAAGGCTGATGGTGCGCTCCACAACAGTGCGTGCCTGGCAATGGCGCACATTGTAGTTCCCCTCCCTTGCGCCCTGTGGGTTGGCAAAAAGGGTGAGCAGCCACTGCATGAGGGGATATCCACTGTCACCTGCAAGGTTAATAATGGGTTAGGCACTGCAGTACAGGAAGAATGATTTAGAATTTGTAGCCTACATTACTCATCCGTACCTAGGAGCCAGCCATCATGCACAGCTCCTGCCTCAAGTCTGCGTCCAACACTGCTGTTTCGCAGTATGAACGAGTCATAGGTTGATCCATGTCACCGAGCCACTACATTGGTCAGTACCATGTCCGCATCACACACAATTTGAACGTTAATGGAATGGTAATGCTTCCAATTAACAAATGCAAATTCATTCTCACTCTGTGCCCTTATCCCTTTTACACCTAAGCCTCAAACAGGCCGCCTGGATATATTTTGTTGTTTTGGCTGCAAAAGTGTCAGAAAATGTCTTTGGACTAAGTGCTTTTGCCCCTTTTTTCAGGATTACTTCAGCTTTCATTATCTGAAGTTATTTCCTTTTTACAGTATGTCATGAATGTGTAATAACACAACACTAGAAGAAAAACAAAAAAACAGATATTGATTTTAGAAGTTTTTAGTAAGGAAAGCAATGTAATTCCACAGATTGAAGTATTTACAGCAGTTCAATTTGAAAATGAACTTGTTATCAAACTGTCCAGTGAAGTTTGTGACCCCTGGGCTTCTGGAAAGAAGCTTTTCTGCTTCTTTTTCCTCATCATGTCTATCTCCTCTCCTACCAGGTGCTGGGTTGGTGGGGACAGGGTAGTGGTCATGAATGGGGATGGTAATGGGCCTGCTTTGCAAAGGAACCCTGATGAGCTGAGCGACAAGATTATCCTGGAAGTCCTGACATGTATTGGGCTTCTTCCCCTGCTGAGCACATAATTCCTTGTGAATTATGAAGCTATTTGTGACACTAATGTCTAGGAAATCATATTCCACCATAGTCTACTCCTTCCATGTACTTGTTGTACTCACTCACTGCCATGGGCCTGGGGATAGGGATCCTCTCTCGCCCAGCATCGCTCTTCTTCCAGCGGAGCACCGTCTCCCCGCTGTATGCAGGGTGGATGGTGGTGCACAGGGAGACTTCCCTGGTGTCCATCCACTTGACAAATAGGAGGTAATGCTCCCTGATCCAGCGGATCGAGCCTCTTGGAGATTTTTTGTTCAGAGCATTTATCTGACTGGATGGAACACCAACTCTTCCCTGTCTGTAGGTCCCACAAGCCCCAAATCCCTGCTGTGCCAAGTGTCGGAAGAGGCAGGGACTTGTGTTATCGCAGTATATATTATAGCCAGACCCAAGGTAGTCTTTGTTTACAAGTGACACCACAGTATCAAAAGAAAGTGTTTACGGAAACAAACGTGGTACAATCTGTCAGATTATTAGGTAATTTGGAAATTATTGATCGTACAGAGGGTAAAATTATCGTACAAATACGATAATTATCATATGTCTGGCAACACTGCTGACTGCATATGTATATGGGGAGAAAACGCAGCTTCTTTTCTTCCTGGAACTGTTGGAACTT
>OMKN01077782.1:0-10536 GCA_900302345.1 Melanonus zugmayeri
TTCTGCCGCATCGTCGGCACGCTGGACAAGCTGCTGCGCAACGCCGCCAGCCTCAAGGTGGTCACCAGCAACCAATGCGGGTGAGGCGTTCATGTACTACTGGATACTACCACTTCCTAGTTGTATTATCTATTCGTTGTGTTAGGGTGAGGCGTTCATGTACTACTGGATACTACCACTTCCTAGTTGTATTATCTATTCTTTTTGTTAGGGTGAGGCGTTCATGTACTACTGGATACTACCACTTCCTAGTTGTATTATCTATTCGTTGTGTTAGGGTGAGGCGTTCATGTACTACTGGATACTACCACTTCCTAGTTTTATTATCTATTCGTTGTGATAGGGTGAGGCGTTCATGTACTACTACCATGACTTCCTGGTTTTTATTATCTATTCATTTACTACTACTACCACCACTTCCTGGCTTTATGGAGGTTTTTTATTATTATCTATTTGTTGAGATGGGGATGTGTTTTGGGAATGTGTCACGCGGGTCTCTTTGTTCCTGCATTTAGTTTTTTCATCTCTCTATACGGCACTTTAGTCTTCCACTGACAGGTGGTTAGAGATGGATGGACGGATGGGTGGATGGATGGATGGAGACAGACAGGTGACACATCAATGTTTTTTTATCGATGTCTGCATTTAATTACAGCACAACAAAATAATGACAGATGTCAGATAGATTCAGGTGCTGTTTAGATGGTTGGTTGTTTTTTTGGCAGCTGCTGACTATGGGCTCAGTTAACTGTTGACAGCTAAGTAATAACAGTGAGATACATTGAAGTTCACTGTCTGCACAAAAGATAGTATGTGCGACATCCGTTATTTCAGCTATTCATAGGCTATATCTGTCACTGACAGCACTTTTAACTTTTTAATGCGTTCAACTGAGACGTCAATCGCTGGAATGTGGCTTGGCCTTTGTCCTATTCCCCCTCTTTGTCTATTTTGAGGAAAATACAGTGATGATTTACTTATTTGGCTGCGTTGGATGTGACGCTTGAAAATATGAAATGATTCAAGCACTTTCCACCACTTCATGCGGCTGTTGACGCTTTGTTTGTTCTGAATTTCGATATCTTGGCATCTCATTGCAAAAAAACTAGACTTGGGTTACAGGATACAGGAGATCTCCATCTCTTTGGTGATGTATAATGCATCAAATCCACAAGCACTCCACACTCCCGGCGCGATAATGCCCCATTTCCCAGGGACGACAAAAAGAGCAGAATTCATACACACTGAATCTCTGCAGCCTTGCACACGCGCGCACACACACACACACACACACACACATACACACACACACACACCACACACACAGCACACACACATGCACGCACACATGCACGCAGACCCCCAGGGTGATCTCCTTGCCAGGATCCAGAGGCTCACCGGCGCTAATTGTGGGCGGAAATGTAGAGGCTGACCTGGGTTTAATCCCCCGCGCACTTGGCTGGATGTTAGCTGCTGGCTGCTGGATGCTGTGATGCTGGATGCTGGATGCTAAGACAGGCAGCTGCCAGAAGTGCGGATGTAGGAGAGGAGGAGGTGATGAAGTGTGAGTGATAGGAGAGAGGGACGAGGAGCTAAAGGAGAGGAATGTGTTTAATTAGCTTGCTAATAAGCTTTCTAATGCGTCACGGAGGACACGCCCAGCGCTGCTATCATGAAGCGGATGGGACAGGGTGTGCACTTGTGTGTGTGTGTGCGTGTGTGTTTGTGCACGCAGGTAGGTGTGCACACACACCTGCACATACTAGGGTGTTGCAGAGTGTGTGTGTGTGTGTGTGTGCTTGCATTGTCATTGTATGCTGATGACATGGCAATGATTCATGATTCATTCATGGCCTCATTGGGATGCGAAGGTAAGAGATAGATTGAGGTGAAGAGAAAGAGAGAGAGACACAGAGAGAGAGAGAGAGACACACAGAGAGACAGAGCGAGAGCGAGAGAAGCGTTGTTGTCATAGCATGATGAAGAGTGTCGTTTGCATGTGCATGCGGTGCTTCTTAGCCGGTGTGTGTGTGTATGTTGGTGTGTGTATGTGTATGTTGGTGTGTGTGTGTTGGCGTGTATGTTGGTGTTTGTGTGTGTGTGTATGTTTGTGTGTGTGTATGTATGTTGGTGTGTGTGTGTGTTGGTGTGTATGTTGGTGTTTGTGTGTGTGTGTGTATGTTGGTGTGTGTGTGTGTGTGTGTGTGTGTGTGTAGGTGTGTGTGTTTGTGTTTGTGTGTGTGTGGTGAGTGTGTGTGCGTGTGTGTAGGGTTGTGTGTGTGTGTGTAGGTGTGTGTGGGTGTGTGTGTGTGTCTGTGTGTGTGTGCTGGTGTGTGTGTGTGTGTGTGATATCTCACACTACGTTAATGTGTTTCTTCCTAAAACAGATTTTGTGAGAACTGTTTGACAGCTTATCAAGTGGTTGCCTAAAATATGTCAAATGCATGAATTAACACTGCAGATTTGTTGACCTGCTAATGTTTTGTGCCGCTTGTAATTAAATATTCATTGGGAAAAGGGAAACAACAGGGAAACAACAAAAACAAACAAACTTGAGGACACTTTCTGATAGCATATTACTGGATCTTCATCCCTGGAAGAGGCAGAAAGTCAGAATAGAGAGAGTGGAGAGAATGGCTGTGAATGGGATGTTGTGACTGACTCTGTGACTGACGGTTACTGCCCACCGATTGATTTACATTCACCAGCCATTGTGGAGTGTGGACAGAGAGAGTGTTGCTGTCCCAGCAGCCCCCAAGGCGAGGGCCCCAGAACAGCAGAACTCTTTATGGAACACAACTGCACACAGACTCATAGATGACCTACTGAACTAGGGCTGAATGATATTGGGGGAAAAAATAAATCATAATGTCATTGCGACATGATTCACTATTAGTGGGAATGATCATTTGGACGTCACAATTTTCATTTTCATTGAAAACTATTCAAATCAGGATGTGACATTTGTTGGGGTCTGTACCAAACTAACATGTTTTCTTACATCTGGGCATCTCTGCAGCACTTCATTTTCAATGGTGTTATACATGTACATTTACACATTTAAAAGAAAAGAAATTGCAGCTCCTGCGATTTGGATATTGCACTTGGCCATATTGCAATTTCGATAATATTTTGATTAATTGTTCAGCTCTATACTGAACCAACATACATTGTGTACCTCCAAAGGGCTCTGGTTTAGTCACAGATATTATGGGATATCTCAAAATATGGCATTTTAAACTTCAATCATCTAGGTTGGATTACCATTCAAGTCAGTGCTGTGAACATAAACTGGTCTACTAGATTAATGACCACAGGATTATGGCAAAACTCTGAACAATAACAAAGCATCCATTACAAATCAAACATGTTCTCCAAGACTAACATTGTAGATAAAACTAAGGCGACTAGCCAAATGTTGTGATGAGTAACACTAGTTTGAAAGCATTATCCAGCAACTTCCAACTAGGAATATCCCAAGTAATCTTCTCAAGCGGATTGGCAGGTAGAAGTGGAGACAGAGAAGGAGGGATGGGGGGGGGATATTGCAGGATAGTAGGGGTGGGAATCACAGTAACTCATGATACTATCGCGATACGTTGCCCACGACAATGATGGTATCACGATACAGCGATTCTGCGATACTCGATACATTGCAAGATAATTCATCTACGATACATTGCGATATCTCTGTAACTGAAGAAATAATAAACCGGTGCCTCTCTGAAACAAAAGTTTACCTGTAGGCATCCTTGAGCAAGAGGCCTAACCCTTACCTGCTCCTTAACAACATTCATCTCAATGTACTGTAAGTCGCATTGGATAAAAGCGACTGCTAAGATGATTCAATAGTAAACAGTAAAATAAGGAAGATCTGGACCTGTCACTTACACACTGCAGAACTCCATGTTTTAGACAAGCATCTGGAATAATGTGTTGTTAACAGAGTGGATTTATGAACGTGCTAGCCTACTCTTTGTTCACTGTCCCGCTCCTGGGAATGTGGACGCCCCACTAGTCGAGCCAGGCGGGTCACATGGGGGTAGAGGGTGCCAGAGTGTGCCATCCTCCATCAACAAAGCCACATATCTCCATCCTATCCCACCACCTACGCCTCCTCACTCCCTTCTCTTAATGCACCCTCTCTCTTTGTGTTAACCCTTTCTGCATGGGCACAGTTCTTCATCATTTTTAAACAAACAAAATCTTGTTGTTTTTGGTTTCTCCTTCATTTTACTCTATTAGTATTTCTTTAAAAGCACAGTACAGCTATCAGACAGCAAAGAGCTCAAATAGAGTTTGCATGATATATCCCTGTTTGAGTTTCATTTTGAATGTCATTCTTTCTGGCACAGTTCTGTGAAAACACTATTAAAAGATTATTAGTGACCCATATCATTGTGTACCATTACAAGAATGGTAGAAAGCCTATAGTATGCAATGCATGTTGTACCGAATATAGAGTGATCGCTATACAGACCAAAACCATTTGTCCATAATGTAGAGCATAATAGACTATGTTGTTTAATTTAGCAGATACATGCTCGGAATATGTGTCAATCAACTTCTGGAGCACTTAACTGAGCTATTTAGCATAACCTTCCTTCGGTCGGTTACTGTCAGGTACTGAAATAGTTGTGAATTAACCTTTCAGTAACTGGATGCTAGCCTACTAAATCAGAGTATGCTAGTGAACAGGGATTTCATTGAATTGAGGGAGGAAGAAAAGACGATGATGATTTTCTGTCCTGAAGTGGCGTGCTATCGACTAACATAGCACCAGTAAAATAGTTTGCTATACAACCGGTGCAGAGCGCACCATGTCGACAGAATGACCTGATACAGACCATCTCCGTCTGTTGTTGTACAAGTTGTTTTTAGTCCTGGCGAGTGCCATCTTGTATGACTTGGCACATAGCAGCTTGTCAGTGGGTGACAGGGCACACCCTGTCCAGGGTCACACTGAATGGCCCACTCTGAATGCCAAAGACACAACACTGTCCTCACTCCCAAGAGCTGTCTCCATCAAATTACACCCAAGGTCATGACTAACACATAGAGATGGCTATTATAGCTCGCCCTATTCCACAAATACCTTCCTAAAATAAGTTACACATTCTGGATGAAAATGTACCTTCATCTGAACCAATTGAACCAAAGCTTCCATTCATTGCGTTGTCGCCATGCAAATGTATTTTGAATATTCCGGATATTATGTTGTGTGCCCTGATAAACTTGGCATAGTCTGCTGGGTGGCTGGTGATTCATGAATTTGCCTAATCCAACAAATGCAACTGTAAATAATGGCATCTCTGATTCCCTCTCTTCTCTTAATCTATTCTGCCATTGAAATTAGTTTTGTCATTGGATGAATCATGCAAACTCAATCATGCAAACTCAAACACGGTCATGGCTAGTGACGCCCACTGACCCATCTCAGACACCACTCAATAACAGCCTGTGTTCAAAATGGGCCAAATGGCAAAGCCTACATCGGGACGAGCTACTGTGATCGCTCGCTATGCTAACATTCTTCATACCTCACATTACTACCCGGACACCATCTTTAGCTGCATGCGCTTTACCTACTTTATCAGACACAGCATTTCAAAGCATCCTGTATCATTTCTGACAGCAGCTTAGAAAGTAAGATAGTAAAAACAATCAATGTGCAGAAAACATGTGGTTGAGTCATCAACCATGCTGCAGATGTATGGCGCACACCTAAACCTTGGATGACAGATCGGTGCCTGGGAGCCGAGGCTTTGCAACAGTACTTTTCATTCAAAACACAGTAAATGCTACTTGAACAGAGCTCCAACATGTCCAAGATTGTTCCACTTAAAGTTTGTTTAAACAACTAAAAGGTTTTTTTTTGAGTAAACAGGAATAATAGTAATCTCAAAGAACCATAACAGCATCTTTACAGACATATAGACTTATAGGAGGTATAGTGAGATTACCAGAATACCCCATTGACTTCTTGACATCAATTACCTTCCATGAAAGTTTAGAATAGTTGAAGCGCTGCAAAGCCTTATGAATAAAAAGTGCATGTTTATATTAAAGTTATTGTGGGTGAGAGAAAGAATGGAAACTATGAAGGGTCATCGATAGAGGATATGGGAGGCAACGTGATGAATGTCTTCATCTCTAGAAACACACAGGAGCCCAAACACGACTCATTCATCCGCCCGCTGTGAAAACATCACGTTTGATCACAATGTAAAAGTTAGTATTATATTTAACACGACTTAGCCTTAAACCACAGGCTTAAACCCCCCTCAAGGGCCATACGCGATGTAAAGCTTGTGAACTCATGACGTTTAACCGCGTCTCTGGACCACGTTACAACAACAACAACACGTTAATATAGAGTTAGTGTTAAAAAACAAACGTGTTGTCATATTTTAACGTGATAGCGACCCGCTAGCCGACGGTCGTTAGCCGAGCTAGCAGAGTAAACCGCTAGCTTTCACGTTGCCTTCTTAGCATCCGTTTTTTTCGTTGTTGTGATTTTTTTTTTACTCTCGCCATCCGAGCATCGCAATGTGTACTGTACACGTGTTCGTTTTGTTCTGGTCTTACCTATGCACTGGCCCACGGGAGTGCTGTACGGGTTGCCCAGTAAAAAGTCCATCTTGACGGCCAAACAATCCGTCTGGGAATGACAAGCGCTGAGGCGGAGGCGCTGCGCCCTCAAGTCCCACCCTCGGTGTTACTGTCGGCGGTGCAAGTTGTATCCGCTGGTGTGAATGTCGTGGGGTTATTTATCAAAGGTTATTGATCAGCGAAATGCTTAACAAACTGTATATGTTTCAGTTTGTATATGTAATATGTATTCATTCTTTATGATTAGGCCTACTCGTGTTGCTACTGTACACTACAAACACCTCCACAAATGATACGGAGCATATTAATGTAACATATTAACTGAAACATGACCCAGATATTGACTTGATTTAACCCGCCGTTACACTTAAACGCAATACTATTTAAGACAAGAGGACTACGGCGATTGCAATACTTTTATATAGGCTTATAGATTTTTCAGAATTGTATAGTATGTAACTTAGACATGTATTATTGCATTTATTATTTTTAATAATACATGCAATAATATGTGTTGTGTTTAGGCGGCCTACGTGAACAACTCAATAAACTCAATAAACCGTTCATAACGGTGACTCCGTTGAATGCAGCTCA
Organism: Melanonus zugmayeri; assembly: GCA_900302345.1. Lineage (NCBI taxonomy): Eukaryota > Metazoa > Chordata > Actinopteri > Gadiformes > Melanonidae > Melanonus > Melanonus zugmayeri. Next base: position 7,207 of record OMKN01077782.1, read on the forward strand.
AACGTATCCTGTTGCTAAGCGACAGATACACACATCGGGTCGCGACTGTAGGAGCAAGAGGCGTACTGTTGCGAGAAGTATCTACAATATTTATTATTTGCCACAATTTACCCCTTTAGTGTCCCATCGCGTCCCACGCCCCCACTATCAATGAAAACAGATATAATAGCAGATAGAGTTGAATAGTTTAGCCTTAATCAAGTCAACACAAGGCGCAAAATGATGAAAGTGGAGCAGAGTGTGATGGACGAGGCTATGCTGCAGGACGCAGTGGAGGAGCAAGGCCCCAGAGAAGATACAGGGCACATCTCCAAGGAAGAGGGCATCGCATTCAATGAGGTCCTCCAACTCCGCCTGGAATACAAAAGTAAGTAAACATGTAGATTCAAGAATTAATATATAGTAATAGTGTCCTTTTGGGTTGAGGTTAAAGTAGTTGTTGTTGTTTCTTAACAGACATCCTAAAGATTGAACATTTATGGGAGTTCACATCCCTTACAAAACTGCAACTGAATAACAACGTTATACAGAAGATTGAGGGGCTAGCAAGTCTTACTAATATAACATGGCTTGGTAAGATTTTAATTCTAAACATACATTTTTTATGGATGTTTATATGTCAAATAACTGAAGACAGAAATGTTCCCCATGCCAGATCTGTCATTCAACAACATAGAGAAGATAGAAGGTCTGGAGACCTTAACAAAGCTGGAAGATCTGACTCTATACAACAACAGGATCTCCTGCATTGAGAACATGGACACACTCAAGAACCTCACCTTCTTCTCCATTGGAAAAAACGTCCTGGGCCAGTTAGACAACGTAAAGAACGTCATCTCTCATGTGATGCTTGCATGTGTCAAAGACCTTCTTGAGATTCTAGGATGAAATATTAAAACATGGCCTAGGTTGATTATAAATATATATCTATTGATTCCCCAGGTAATCTATCTGAGAAGGTTTAAGAACCTGCATACCCTTGACCTGGCTGGAAACCCACTCTCTAAAGAGGAGAACTACAAACTCTTCATTGCTGCTTACCTTTCAGACTTAGCGTATCTGGATTACAGATTACTCAATGAAGAAACTGTAAGTATTGAATTGAGAGATACACAAAAAAGGCTGTACACAGTGAGAATGATTTGCTATCACTTCTGAATTTACTGCACCTTTGTTTGATTTAGATCCCCCTATGTATTGTCTCTTTACAGAAGGAGCAGGCTTGGGCAAAATACCAAGATGCCATCGAGGAGATACGACACAAGGAGTTGCAGTCACTAAAGGCAATGGAAGCTGAGCAGAGCCGGGAAGATGAATTACAACAACACAGGGTAATATATGCAAATATGACCCATTGTGTAGATTCTCCATTGAAACTTTAATGTTGACCTGGCTTGTTCTGGGTATTCAGGAGGCCTTTGTGGAGTACCTCAACGGGTCCTATCTGTTTGACAGCATGTTCACCGAAGACCCAGAAGCACAGAAACTAGGCCAGCTACCCGGAGTGGCGGATCTAGTACAGACATATCTTTTATTAATTTACTTGATTGAAATGTATGTCACTTTACATTTTTGGTGATCCAATCCTATTTTTTTTTCATGATTTGTGAGACTGATGATGGCATTGTGTACATGTATTTATTCGTATTTTATTTACCCGTCTCATTTATTTTGTTTATTACAGATTTCAGTATTTAATTTGTATATATATACATTTTTATATACATTACCTTTTTTGGGGTGATAGTCCCAATCCTATTGATTTTATTTTTATATGAAATGTAATTTGGTTTAGCACTCAATAAGGACATCACATTATATCAATGTATTTATTATTCAGTTTCATCTGTTTTGTTTAGATTTGACATATTGTCATATTTACACACCTGACGTCCAGCATACATAGTTCAGTTCGCTCCTTGACTTACGTTCCGCTTACATTCAAGCACGAGCTGGTGGGTCTGTGCGTGCAAATGTTTGAAAGCGGCTTGGCTGAGCAGAAGCTGAGAGAGGCAGAGGTCAACGCTTTCTTTGATGTTCTTCAAGAGGCCGTGAGGGAAAAGCAACAGAGATCAGCACAACGCATCGCCAATTTTGAAAAGCACCGGAAGAAGGTGAGCCGGAAGGGCTGTGGGTTGAACTTGGACCTCGCTGGCTGTAGATATACTGTGGATAGGCTGGTGGGTTTCTTACACAAAACCCATTGCTGGCTGATTTGACCTGTTTTTAAGGACCCAATGAATGGGCACACTTATCTAAAACACACATATTTCATTCACGTGTTGTTCCATTGCTGACCAACCTCATTCACTCGCCAATCGTCAATCCAGAAGCACAAACACTTGACGATTCATTATAGCCCTTCACATGACCATGGATTGAGAGATTAAGAGAACATAGTAATGGTTTTTAAAGGTGCAATCCTTTACTTGGGCTCATCTCTTTTTATATGAAACCAGGTGGTTGTGTGTGATGTTTAATCCACATATTGTCTGAAAATGCATGGATTATCACTTACTTTAAATTGTTACACCCAAATTGATACATCAGTAAAAGTGCAAGGATTAGGAAAGCTGTTCATACTAACCCCCTCCGTATAGAGGATACTGGATCTGCAGCAGGTTCTAGACGTGGCCCAGCAGGAAGCTCAGGTGAATCAGTACAGTGAGGACATCAAGACGCTCCGTGACTACAGCATGCTCCTGGAGTTGCAGCTAGTGGACCAGCTGGAGGTTGGTGTGTGTTTGTATGGGGAGGACAGTAGAGCTCCAATGTTTCGGAGAGGCTAGTGATTACAGTATTTCTCAATTGCACATTTCTTGAAACCTTCCACCCTTTTCTCTAAACTGTAAAACACAAAACCGTTTTCAAACTACATTCACAAAACCTCTGACTCTTCCTGCAAAACCAAACTATTGCCTCAAAACAGTTCAAACTGTGCTCAAAACCAAACACTGTTGTCAGATCAGACCCCAAGTCAATCAAAATGGAAAACACCACTGAACAGTCATTACACACAACATAGAAAAAAGGAAAACACAATGATCAGAACATAAAGATGTAGAAGTCATCTTTATTCACAATAGGAAATGCATTTAGCAAAACAAAACCAAAATCCTGATTAGCATCACTTGTTTACAGTAAAAAAATATAAATATAAACTAGAATCACATTACAACTACAAAAGTGCATCCAGTACTACTGTACAATTATTCATCCACAGCATCATGTGGACGTGCTGGGTCAGGCCACAGGACTATGTGGGAGGACATAGATCCCACCCTGATGGGGCAGTCTTGCAATTCTACAAAAAGAGAATGTGCAGTTACT
>OMKN01077785.1:0-12267 GCA_900302345.1 Melanonus zugmayeri
CCACCGAATCCTCACTAAAAATAATTAATAACTCATACTTGCGCCATCAAAAGTCTCTGGGAAACAAGTGAAAACACACCAACACCAAACCAACCCAACTGAACTGACTAGTGACACTACTAACTCACTAGCTAATGCCACCAGCTCAAAATGCGCAGAACTGTCACTGTCCATCATCCAGGCAGCTATTGAGAAATTAGAAGAAGACATGGACACTCGATTCAATGCACTGGACTCAAAATTACACCTAGTCCAATCTTCCCTGGCTGACCATGCAACGCGTATTGCTGATTTAGAGGGATGAGGGAGCGACCACAAGACCCGCATTACCGATCTTGAGAAAAGGTGTGAGGAGCAATAATGCTATGAAGCATAAGCTAATAGACCTTGAAGGTCAATCAAGATGTTCCAACATTAAAATCACAGGCTTACAGTCACTCACTAATCAATGGTCTAGTCAAACTTTCATTCATTTGCTTACCGGAGTTCTCCTGCGTTAAAGGGCAAGTCCACATTTCACTTCCTGTATTTATCTCGTGATTGCGCTGGGTTAGACCATCTCATTAAAGTGACAGGGGTGTTTTAATGTGTTCTTGAAATACCCATTAAATGAATGTCATATAAAACTGTATACACCTTATTTATTGAGTTTTGGCTGGTTAAGATTGGTATTTATGTTAATTGATTTAGAATAATTTGGTTTAGCTTAGGGGTGGAGCTAACCCAATGGGTAACCCCAGAGCCATAGAAAGAGAGTGTCATCTCTGTTCACTCCAATGGACCATTTTTTACAGCAATGGCAGATCATGTTGCCTCTCAATAGTTCCCAGAAGCAGCTAATGCTAGCAGCACAGTAGAGTAGCAGCTAATGCTAGCAGCGCAGTAGAGTAGCAGCTAATGCTAGCAGCGCAGTAGAGTAGCAGCTAATACTAGCAGCGCAGTAGAGTTAAAGCAGAATAGACCGTTTGTGATGCACTTTTAAAGGGTAAGACGTTGAAAGAATCAGATTGTATATTATCAGCACATCTGAATCAAATGAACATGTGCATTCAAGCATGTTAGTGGATTATCCCCCACTAAATTAGCAGATTTTTATTTAGCCTTTATTTTTATTTAGCCCTTATTTAACCAGGTAAGTTAATTGAGAACCAGTTCTCATTTGCAATAATGACCTGGGCCACATGGCACAGATTTAGGAAACGTTAACAGATAACAGAATAGGCTAATGTTGGGATATTGGATAAAGTGAGATTGAAAACATAAGGTAAGTTTAAAATAGGTCAGCAATTTTGAAAAGTGAATCATACTGGGCTGAATGGGGAACCATATTAAATACTAAAAGTATGATACAACTGTATTATATAAGTAATCATACTAAACATGTATTGTATTAATGTATTATATAGGTAATCTTGTTTGTATATTAGTAACCTACAGCACTGGGTATGATACTACTGTATTATATAAGTAATCATACTAAACATGTATTATGTTACTGTATTATACAAGTCATCTTGTTAGTGTATATTAGTAACGACAGCACTGAGTGCAGCGTGGTGGAGCAGCAGTGACACCGCAGGTCAGGAGTGAGCTGAGTGGACCATGGTGAGATAACATAACAAGGTATGTTTTAAATAAGCCACCAATAAGGAATCATACAAAATGTGTATTATATAAGGACTGAATATGTAATATATATTATAAGTAACCATTTTAAGGAATCATACTGCAGTGATGCGGCTTGTCAGGAGTGCTGCATGGTGAGGACCAATTATGTTACAGCTCAGGAGTGGTGAGGACCAATGATGTTACAGCTCAGGAGTGGTGAGGACCAATGGTGTTACAGCTCAGGAGTGGTGAGGACCAATGATGTTACAGCTCAGGAGTGGTGAGGACCAATGATGTTACAGCTCAGGAGTGGTGAGGACCAATGATGTTACAGCTCAGGAGTGGTGAGGACCAATGGTGTTACAGCTCAGGAGTGGTGAGGACCAATGGTGTTACAGCTCAGGAGTGGTGAGGACCAATGATGTTACAGGTGGAGGAGCAGTGATCTTGGCTGGGTGCTGGAGCACATGTAGGAGCAATGTTTCCATTGCAAGACTAATGGGTTGGATACCTTTGGAGCTGTTTGGGGGTTGTTGAAGCTTGGCTACTATTGGTCCTCTTCACCTTTTTGGATTGGCTCTTGCTTCCAAGATGGCCATTGTGGGAGATCGCAACACTTCCCATGGGGTGCACACAGACAATGGAGACCCTTGCTCAGGCAAGCGGAAGAGAAAGTCAGCCACCACCATTTGCACCACTGGTCTATGGATCAACTTGAACTTAAAAGGCTGTAGAGCGAGATACCAACGGGTGACCCACGGTGGTTGGTGTCCTTCATGTGGTGGAGCCCCTGAAGCGGAGTGTGGTCGGAGCAGAGGGTGACCACCAACTTGATGGCCAGACATTCCTTTGGTCCATGCCCTCCACCTCCTGAGACAAAATGGCCCCCAGCCCTCTGTTTCACGTGTCAGTCTGAAAAACAGAAGGAAGCTTAAAGTTAGGGGTATAGAAGAGCAGCTCCTCACAGAGAGCTTTTTTAACCCTCTCAAACGCAACCTGACACCGCTCGGTCCACAGGGCCAGATCTGAAGCATCCTTTCGAGTGAGGTCAGTCATGGGGCTGGTCAACTCCGAAAAGGCGCGGATGAACCGCCTATAGTAGCCGGCCAGCCCCAGGAATGCCCTCACCTCTTTTTTGGTCTTAGGCCGTGGACAGGCTGCGCCTCTGTTCTATCTACTTGCGGGCGCACCTGCCCACCACCCAAGTGGTACCCCAAATACTGTACCTCCCTCTGTCCAATCACACACTTCACACACTTCGGGTTGGCCGTAAGCCCGGCATGCCTCAGGGACTCAAGCGCTGCTGCCACCCACTGCATATGCTGCTGGCAGGTGACACTATGGATGATCATATCATCCAAGTAGGCAACAACATACTCAGCATACGGCCACAGCACCCAGGAGGCTCGTACAAAACGTACAGAGTGGAGAAGGCCGATTTTTCCTTGGATTCTGGAGACTGGGATTGCCAGTAGCCCTTTGTTAAATCCAGTGTCAAATAAAATTTCAACCAATCAGCGCATACAGACACAGGTAGTAGGTGGGTAGCGAAGAAGAGATTCATTAGCCCGCTAGCTATCGGCAGCATGGTACGTCAGTGTGTCTTTGGATGTTCGTCTCTGGATCAAAAACCCGTTTAGCTTCCCCAAAATACCCTGGTTACGGGCCAGATGGTTGGAGTTTATTCATTTTGAGGAAGGTGGTTTAACGTTATGTGATTTTAGAGGCCGCCCATTATTTTACTTTTTTGACCACATCGGCAGTTATGCAGCCAATGTGTCCCGATTTTTAAATATGTATAAAAGGTAGAGCAGACTGCAAACTATGCTCAACACTGACTTTTGAATGTGTGGTTCACTACATACACATATCACCAGTCATAAGCTGTGCAATAACCGGCGTGCAGATGGATGTGGTTTCCCATTTTCATAAACAATGCAGACACACGGAGTAAAATCAGTTTAACCATTTATTCTATATATACACACAATACAATAACGGGGGATGAAAGAGGCGAATAGTCCTATACAACGGAATGTAGGCTAGCATCCAAATCAGCTCTTTCGCGTTCAACGTTCCACTCTCAATGATCGCATCAAATTCCTCCCAACATTATGTCCCGCCCAATATCGGCTCGATCAGCTCTTCTGAGATCTGGCCCGAGATTTGGCCTGTTTCAACTGGAAATACGTCACACTAAGGCAGTTCTATGCTCTACAATTTCTGCTTCTGCTTCTTTAATTCGTCCTTCACAACCTCCCGCACTGCAAACAACAGAGGGTCAAGCCATTTATCCCAATTCTGACTATCTTCGTGCACAAACTTACGCAGTATGGACTTTAACGTCTTGTTAAACTGCTCCACCAGACCATCGGTCTGGGGATGGTACACGCTGGTATGGATTGACTTAACTCCAAGTAATCCATAAAGTTTGCGGAGTGTGCGTGATCAGATGAACTGATAAACAAGGTGCCTTGATCAGTCAGGATCTCTTTTGGGATCCCGACTTGGGATATTCATTGAAACAGTGCCGTGCCTGCGTTACGCTCTTCACGGAGATAGAGCGGAGGGGCACTGCCTCAGGATACCGGGTTGCATAATCAACCATGACTAATAAAAATCGAAAGGGATTTCGATTAATGGTAAGGGGTGCAACGGGGCTTTTGGGGTGGCCGGCGGATTCACCAGCTGACAATCGCGGCAGGACGCACACCACCGCCGTACGTCTGCGTAGATGCCAATAGAAATGGGCCATTATCCACTCTCATGTTTTATCACAGCCTAGGTGACCTGCCATTGGGCTATGATGAGCCGCCTGGAAAACCATTTCCCGACGGCTTTTCGGCACAAGCAACTGACTCACTTCTTCCCTTGACTGTGTGTCACGACTTATCCTATATAACTTGTCCCAAATGATAATGAAGTGCGGGAACGAGACAGCTGCATCAGGGCATACCCACTGACCATCAATTTGTATCACTTGGTCCCTGGCTGAGCGTATAGTCTCGTCCCGCGACTGCTCAAGGGGGAAATTACCCCTTGAGGCGGTGCCTCCTCCACTGGCTCCAATGGCTCCTCCACCCCCTGAAGCAGCTGAATCGGACGAACTTGCATCACCGCTGAGCACAGCGGTATCCCTAGCGGCCATGCACGCGTGCACAGCAACCAATATATATCCTAACAGTGATTAGTGATTGCCCACAGCTGTGTCAAACCCAGGAATTTTTAAGTGTTAAGTGTTTTTTGTCATTTCATATTTTATTTGATTCAATTCTCAACCTCAGCCGTATGAATCTTTTCATGATTTTCTTCTTGTACTCCACAGCATGACGGAAGCCTGCTGGAGAGTTCCTGAGCTTCTTTCTCCATGAGGGAGGAACCTAAATAGTTCCTCAATTTGGTGAATGAAATCATAGGCTTGTTTTATCTCCTCTCCGTGTCAGTGGGGAAACCGTCCATCCGTACTCCTTTCTCCAAACAATTGAAGCATCCCAGTGTGGTGGAGACTATTATGCAAGGACAACACGGAGGAAAGGGCACAGACAAACTGCTTGACATGCTATTCATGTTTATGGGTTTATTAGAGATTTATTTAATTACTTCATTGCTGTAAATAAGTGCATAGTAAAATGACAAAAGATACATGAAATATGTGTATAAACATATATAAATATACATATGTGTTTTAATGTGTCCTGTCTGGATGTGATGTGTTTTAATGTACCCTTTTTAATAGCAGATTTCTGCACATGCAAGCCAAAGAAAAATAAAGACAATAAACATACATGAATATATAATATACTTATTAATATACAATAATAAGTGCAGGGGTGCATAAGAATTGTAACCAGAAAGATTAATTAATTAATTCCACTTGCAATGGATTTCCTAAGACAACACACTTAATATCACCATCATGCTAGTCCATTGACCCATTGTGCTGTCAGTTGGACCCGTCAGTCTCCTTCTGTCTTACTTAGTCATTAAGTAATTAAGATTACTGAGGCCCTTAGTTACCATGGGATTATTGAAACCACCATGAATTAAAGAAATGGTAGAAAATTAATCGAATCAGAATTTTTAAACATTCCTTCCCTTCCCCTCCCTCTATCAATAAACATTAAAATATATTGATGTAACTAACATAAATCCTCAAATAGTGGCTGGGTCTTTTATTTACCTCAGCTGGAGAGGGTACCAGGCCTTTATTGGAAGCAGGCTCATATCAGAGAGAGGCCTTTATTTCAATTTTTAGGATGACAAAGCAAGTAAAGTGGATCCGAATGAATGAATCAAGGTTTAAAACGCCACCATTATGTCAGTTTGAACCCTGTAAAACATACCGGGTACACATTTATTCAAAATATTTTCTTACAAAGTGTATAACAGTAGATTATAGGGACGGGAATCGGCAGGTAGCTCATGATACGATATTATAATGATTTTTGAGCACAGATACGATATGTATTGCAATTCTGTAAATATTGTGATTTTTGATTTTTTGGCTAACCCTTTATATGAAAGTGGCCAAACAGAACAGAACATAGTTCATGCAAATCAACTATAGGCAAATACACTATAGCGCCCTCTGTAGGATGGTACCATGACATTGACATTTTTGGCTTTCGATTTTTGAGTCAACCTGACGAAGTATTGCGGAAGATTTTTGTGAAAAAGTACTGCAAAAGAATCCTGATACTCACATGAATCGACGCAGGGAGGGACAGCCTCCCTCCCTGAAGTGATGATGAGGGCGTCTTCGCTCCTGTCAGTTTTCACAGACTGTCCACAAACTCTGAAAGACTTTCTGATCAAATCCATGTCCAGTTTGTCCCAGGCGGCGACAACCCAGTCCACAAGCAGGCGGCGGGCAGGTGCTTTTAAGTGACCTCCTCCGGCTGTGTATTGCATCCCCAGCCATCCACTGAACGTAGGCATCATGCAGACTCTGCTTGAAGGGCTGGTTCCACATCACATCGGGGGCTTGGATATATTTAGTGAGCCTCCTGGGATCACCGCTGTTGTGATATTGTAGCCATGTTTCAGTTCAGCTTTGATGGCAGCACTGATGTGGCAGTGGCATGAGTCCCACACCAGGAGCCGCGGGGTGAAGTTGAATTTTCCTACCACAGACTGTAGCCAACCTGAGGTGAGAGCATGATTCATCCAGCCGTTCACAGAAGTGGCGATCACTGCGCTGGAGATCTGCTGCTGCATTACCTTCACTTCACGAATAGCCCCTTTGAAGACGATATAAGGGTTGAGTTTGGTGTCGTCGGTGAGATGGCTTTTCCCATGGTTTTCAGAGCCACACTCTTCGCACCTTGTGTATCAATAGTACTGGGAGGCACCATATCAAACCAAACTGCAGTCTTGTCCATTGCAATGGTGTCCTTCTCTAAAATCCTTTTAGAGCTGACAGCCTTGCCAATGTAGTCAACAAACAAAGTTTCTCAGTGAGTAGATCTGGGTCTTTCTGGGCCATGGTGGTGCGATGTCGAAGTAGCCAACCCCTGCTAGCCACAAACAGGTTGCCTCCATCACTCACTGAAGGGTAGATCTCCATCGCTTTATTTTGTATAATTTTTCTTGATACTCGGTTATGTTTGTCCTGCATTGAGTAAATCCACTCTGAAAGTCGGGTTCGGGTCAATGTCAAAGTGCCTTGCAGCTTTCTCTCCTGAATTTTCCTCTGCATACTGCAAAACTTTCGCTTTTAATTTGACATCCAATTTCTGTCTGGGTGCCATGTGCACTCTCTAGTGTTGTTGCATGGGTGTTGTGGAAAATTCAGTCACTGACACTTGTACGTGTCCCATATGGTTAGCTACTGACGCTCAGAGCGCTCTGTCATTAAAAAAAACAACATTTTCCCCGGCCTGTTTTTGGGGCCAGCTTTTATTTGTTTGTATCGACCACGCCCCTCGCCACTATTTTTAATTGAAAAGCCAGTGGTGCCGTATGGGGGTGAAAAGTTACGACGATTCCAAGGGCCCTTGACTGACTTAGAACATCAACTAAAAATGATTTGCTAGGGCTGGTGGTAATTGTGATTGGAATCCCACTCACTGGAGTTAATCCAAATTCAGGCAGAAATTAACAGGCAGAGTCCAGTTTATGAAGTTCCGAGTTTTGTAGTGTATTTGGAGTGGCAGTCGGCTTCAGCACAGGCAAACAGATGAATGATGATGAATAACTGACAAATGTGTGGTTTCTGGAAAACAATAGAAAAATAAAGCAATGAAAGCAAGGGGCATTCAGCTATCGATAGCCTTAAAGGAACAAGTGAATTGCATTGGCATTCAACAACTATCATGACATCAGAGTCTGATAACAAGGTGCTAAAAATACATAAATGGGCGATGAGTGCCACAATTAACCTTCAGGCATATTAATTAATTAAATAAAGAAAATACACATCTGAAATAACCAATGTTTCACCAAACATAGCGACACAAGCAATGAACATAAATAGTAACTCATAATGAATGTCCCGTATAACAAACAAACCATGAATGAATGCTGATAAAAGTAATACAAGTAAATAAAAGTAATACATTTACTTACATGGGCAAGAACGCATCAAGTCAGTCAAACTACACAGCAAACCAAATCATTTTAATGAATAAAATCGCAGCTCTAAGACGCAGCCGCCGCCTCCTCCGTTCAGGGTGCCCTCAAACCAGGAAATAAGGCGAACGGTACCTGTGAATTGCAAACTTGAAGTATGACTACCTGTAGGCTTTAAATCTCTACTGTAGCCTACTCGTAACCTGTTTATATTCAGTCTACTGTCAAACAATAATGCAAAGTCCTGTTATGTTGGTTTTTATATATAGGCCAACTTAGTTCAAAAAAGAACTGTTGCTGATTTTATTATTTTGTTTGTTATATCATTGATTCTATAGATGATAATGTTCATTTATTTTAATTGAAGAGGTCAATGTATATTTAAGTTCTATTTATTTTAAGTTATTCTATTCAAGAATTTGACCATTCAAATTAAATTTAGACTGTAAAAGATGGCTTTTAGCGCATTTCTTATTCAGGGTATCAATCTTGCATCAAATTGTGAATTCCACTGTATGCAGAATGTTGCATGCATGTCTGCACAGCATTTTATATTATTATCACAGCTCACTGTCAGTAAATATTGTACAGTAAGTATTGGACTACAAGAGAGTTACAAGCCTGCAAAGGTTAGGTTATTTAAAGCTTTGAATGGGTCCATTGGGTTCTGGAGATGTGTGGTTACAGCAAATGCGCAGGGTTTGTTATGGGGGTGTTTGTGAGGAAGCACACGCACGGCAGGGAACAGGGTACAAAGCCTCTCTGGGTGTTTTAATGACAAAAAGAAAGACTGGATCGAGCGATCGGGACTTGGGGTAACCGGAGATCCTCCGAGTGGATTCTGCGGCGAAAGAAGAAAACGGGGTAAGTAACAAGGTCAAGAAAAAACACAAGTAAACATAGAGCAAGTCTGTCTTACGAAATCGACGATCGAGGTTACAACTTGCCAGAGTTTTCGAAGGGAAGATCTGGCGACGAGTAACGGGAAGACCGGGGTTCTTATAGCCGCCAGCGTGAGGTGATCAGTGGAAACACCTGTGCGGCGGAGCGCACGTTGTGCACGAGCCGAGGTGTTGGGCGTGGCAGGCAGGGTAATGGGGACAGGAAGGGGATGTGGAGGTGGAACCGTAACAGTACCCCCCCCCCGACGGGAGCCTCCTGGCGACTGTCCGGGAACATCAGGATGGGTAATGTAGAAGTCCCGGAGAAGATCAGGATCCATGATGAGCCGGCGGGATACCCAACTCTGCTCCTCAGGACCGTATCCCTCCCAGTCTACCAGATACTGGAATCCACGCCCCTGGCGGCGAACCTTCAGTAACCGCCGAACTGGGAGTATGGTTTCACCTTGGACACGTGGAAAACTGGATGGACTCGCCGCAGGGACATGGGAAGCTTCAGGCGGACGGCAACCGGGTTGATGATGCGGTCGATCTCATATGGCCCGATGAACCTGGACGACAGCTTTCTTGAGGTCGACTACAACGGAAGATCAGCCGTGGACAGCCATACTTTCTGACCCACCTGGTACACCGGGGCTGGAATCCGCCGCCGATTGGCTCCCTGACGGGCGCGGTCGGTGGCCTTGGTCAGGGCCGAGCGCACCGCTCTCCACACCCGGTGACACCGATGGAGATGCGTCTGAACGGATGGGACCATGGACTCCTCCTCCTGGAGAGAGAAGACTGGTGGTTGGTAGCCAAGAGAGCACTCAAACGGGGACCTTCCTGTGGCCGCACTGGTCATAATGTTGAGCGAGTACTCCACCCAAGGTAAATTCTTGCTCCAGGAAGCGGGGTGGAGTGCGGAGACGCAGACTCTGGTTGGATCTCTCCCCTTGACCGTTTGACTGGGGGTGAAAACCGGATGACAGGCTGACGGTAGCCCCCAACTCCTTGCAGAGCGCCCGCCAGACCTGTGACGTGAACTGAGGACCGCAGTCGCTGACGATGTCTGAAGGGAGACCGTGGAGGCGGTAGATGTGCTGCATGAGCTGTTCGGCGGTCTCCATGGAGGAAGGGAGTTTCGGGAGAGCGATGAGATGCACGGCCTTGGAAAAACGGTCAACTACTGTGAGGACCGTGGTGTTCCCGTGAGAGGGGGGCAGACCGGTAACAAAGTCTACGGCAATGTGAGACCACGGCCTCTGGGGAACCGGCAGGGGGCGTAGCAGACCCATTGGTGGTTGGTGGGACGACTTGCTACGAGCGCAGACGGGGCAGGCAGAAACAAACTCTCTCACATCTGCCGTCATGGTTGACCACCAGAACCTCCGACGCAGAAATGACAGGGTACGGTGCACCCCGGGGTGGCAAGCGAACCGACTGGCGTGGCCCCATTGCAGGACCTGGGACCTGGCACTGTCAGGAACGAAAAGGCGGTTCTGTGGCCCGGTTCGTGGATCGGGCTGGACGCGTTGGGCACGCCTAACGGCTGTCTCAATGTTCATCGTGATGGCCCCGATTACCTGGGAGGCGGGCATGATGGTGATGGGGTTGATGGGGTTCTTTTCCCCCCCGAGTGAACCCGAGACAGTGCGTCAGCCTTGGTGTTCTTGGACCCCGGTCGGTAGGTGATGTGGAAACTGAACCTCCCTAAAAACAGAGCCCAGCGCGCCTGGCGGGAGTTCAGGCGTTTGGCCGCACGGAGGTAGGTGAGGTTACGGTGGTCCGACCAGACAGTGACGGGGTGCTCTGCGCCCTCTAGCCAGTGCCGCCACTCCTCGAAGGCCCCCACCACCGCCAGTAGTTCCCTGTTGCCGATGTCATAATTGGCCTCGGCTGGAGTATAGCGGCGCGAGAAGAAGGCACAGGGATGGATCTTGTGGTCTGTCTCCGACTGTTGAGAAAGGGCCCCCCCGATACCGGTGTCCGAGGCGTCCACCTTCACCACGAAGGGTCTTGAGGGGTCCGGGTTGATCAGGACTGGGGCTGAGGTAAAACGTCTCTTAAGGTCGGAAAAAGCAACGCTGGCTGTCGGTGTCCAGGTAAAAGGACGCAGGGTGGACGTGAGGGAAGACAGGGGGGCGGCCACCTGGCTGTAATTTCTGATAAAACGTCGGTAGAAATTTGCAAAGCCCAGAAAGCTCTGAAGCTGTTTTCTGTTGCTGGGTTGGGGCCACTCCACCACGCTCTGGATCTTCCGAGGATCCGGTCGGGTCTGACAATGAGTCCCAAGAACTCGACCAAGGGGGCATGAAAAGTGCATTTTTCCGCCTTGAGGAAGAGGCGGTTTTCCAGTAACCGCTGGATGACTAGGCGCACATGTTGTGTGTGTTCCTCTAGTGAACGACAAAATACGACAAAAATGTCCAGCATGTCTCGCAGTATATCGTTCATCATTTCTTGGAACACCGCGGGGGCGTTGGTCAGCCCAAAAGGCATTACTAAATACTCGTAGTGTCCTCGAGGGGTCTTAAACGCGGTCTTCCACTCGTCTCCCTCCCGGATCCTGACTAAATGATAAGCGTTGCGGAGATCCAACTTGGTGAAGATCTTAGCTTGGAGAAGGGGTTCGAAATTAGCACTCATGAGGGGAAGAGGGTACTGGTTCCTGGTGGTGATGTTATTTAACTCCCGATAGTCAATGCAGGGTCGCAATTCCCCTCCCTTTTTCTTCACGAAAAAAAACCCCGCTGCCACCGGGGAACGTGAGGGTCGGATGAGGCCCTCGGCCAAGCATTCACTTAAATAGCCCTCCCTCCAGAGAAAGATTGTAAAGGCGGCTGGCTGGAAGGCGGGCGCCCGGGAGAAGCTTGATGGCGCAATCGTAGGGTCGATGGGGGGGTAGTGTCCGCGCATACTCCCTGCTAAAAGCCTCTGCCAGGTCATGATAGATGGGGGGGAATCCTAGACAGGTTGGATGTCTCCAGAGGAGGTCGGACGGGGTTTGTGGGGACCCGGACTGTTTGAAGGCAGCGGTTGTGACAAGCGGGACTCCAACTGAGGACTCGGGCCGGTCCGTAGTCGAGGTGAGGAACATGAATCTCCAACCAGGGTCTTCCGATAATGAGGGGGGATTTGGGGGACTTGATGACAAACAGTCGGATCTCCTCCACGTGGTTACCGGAGAGCTTCAGGGTAAGAGAAC
>OMKN01077790.1:0-11734 GCA_900302345.1 Melanonus zugmayeri
GAGCTGTCTAATATATGAAGTAATGTGGGGCATCACTCTCCCTGGCTCTATATAAACATGATGGCCACTTTCTCCGGGCGTAGATTTACTGACCTCCCCTCTCACTCCTCTGCTCTGCATGGCAACCACCCAGAGATACGGTGATTACCTGGACCTGACTGCCAAACCAATCCTGCTTCTGCACACATACAGATATATAGACACGCACACACACACACACACACACAGATATAAAGAGATATAGATATATAGATACACATACACACACGCACACACACATATATAAATACACATAGAGCTATATAGAGACACACACACACAGATATATAGATACATACACACATACAGATATAAAGATACACACACATACAGATATATAGATACACACACACACAGTTATATAGATACACACACACACACACACACAGATATATAAATACACATAGAGCTATATAGAGACACACACACACACACACACACACACACACACACAGATATATAGATACACACACACACAGTTATATAGATACACACACACACACACACACATACATATAGATACACACACACACAGCTGAGTGGTGGACAGCGGCTCTCAGCGTCTCTGCAGCACCATCTGCTGACTACTGGAGCCATGGGGGCGGGGCCAGCACCGAGGGGAGGACCAATAGGAACTCGGCGTCTTGGAAAATCTTGGGTCTGGTCGTGTTTTACCGCGCGCGTCCTCTGGATGGTGTCTTAGCACCTCGCTACGCGCTCCTTCCACTGAAACTCTCCTCCTCCATCTCCTCTCCTCTCATCCGTCTGGTCCCACGCTCTGCCTCTCCATCGTATCTCTCTGTGTGATGCTGATGTTTACCGTCCTTTGGAAGTCATGTATTTGTTCCTTTTATGCTGTCAAGCTGTTTGTGTTGTTGTTTGCTTAAATGCATCTCTGTGATGCACATATACATACATATACGCTGTTGTTTCATGGGATGTTATGCAGTTATACACTGTTGTTCACTGTTGTTATTTTAAACTATCTTGTTCTTGTTGTGTTGTTTCACTTTGTTGAGAAGGTTGTGCGTATAGTGGTTTGCCTAAATGCATCTCTGTGATTCTGATGTGTTCATTTTGCTTAATCTTTATTTAACCACAGAATGACCTCATCGAGATTAAAAATATCTTGTTAAGAGTGCATTGGTCAAGTCTGACAGCAGCAGTCTACTATATCTAATAAAACATAACAGGGACTTCAAGTTAGCGTGTACTGCTCTTTTAATCTCCTTTCTTGCCCCTTGTTGAGCACTTTGTATTCTTGTTTTGCACAAAACGTGCTATATAAGTTTGATTTGATTTGATATTCAGTGAGCTTATCTGCATAATGTGCTCTTTTATACACAGACTTTGTCAGTTCTTTAATCAAATTAACTGTTTGTTGTTTTGACCTCTCACTCCTTCTGCATTTACCCTCTAACACTGTGGAAGGAAATAATATACTATACAACTTTTATAATCACTTTTATTTATTGATGTTAGGGGTAGGATAGTCTAGTGGTTAGGGTGTTTGACTCCCAGCCTAGACTCTACCTGCAGGCATCCTTGCGCAAGATGTCTAACCCATACCTGTTCCGTAATGACAAAACAAACTACTACAAGTCGCTTTGGATAAAAGTGGCTTATAAATGACTAAACACTGAAGTGGAGTAGTGAAATAAATAGTCATGAATGTTTTTAACATAGCATTTAGCTGACTTACAATACAGTAAGTGCATTCACTCAGCATGGGGTGGCCCCTGTGGGAATCGAACCCCTAACCCTGTCAGGGTTTAATGCCATGCTCTAGCAATCGTATTGATTGATCATGTGTTCATGATTGAAAGCTATTCAGGTGGTATACCTTATTGATCATGTGACTGACTGTGTGAAAGATATATGGAGGACCTTAAAGAGTGTTTGTACTTTATATATAAGGAGCATATGGACCCATATGCTGTAGTCACAGCCTCCAGGCTCGCTCTTTCTCTCCTTTCCTTGCTCTCTCATCAAAGGCCATAGCTCTCTTTCTCTCTCTCTTCAAATGCAATCTCTCTCATTTCTATTGTGCTCTGTCTCTCCTCCTCTGCCTCACCCTCCTAGTAGTGTCTCTCTCTCTCTCTTCAAAGGCCATAGTTCTCTCTCTCTATTGTCTTACCATTAGCAGGATGACCCCATGACCTCTCTTCCTGTGTTCTTCTAGAAGATCGGAGACTGTAGAACATATGGACGTAGCGTCTGTGACGTTGGGTGTGGATTTGCCTTCTACAGAGCGCCACCATTCTTTGCAACCTGCAACGGAAACAATCCATAGTTGGCATATTGAGGGCGGGACGTGCATGGCTGCCTCGCACCAGTGTATGGTGCGAGGCCAAAACTCATGAATATTCAATCCTTCACAATTTTTTTAATGAAATATAAATGTCAACCAGGACCTCACAAAAGACATAATATGAAGATGAACTAGCCACTGAGATCCTAACCGAATGAACAAAAAATGTATTGCTTTGTATTATGAAAATTAAATCACATTTCTTCCTGTTGACTTAAAATGGTGACGAATCATTCTGCCACCACCTACCATGGACCACCTAAAGGCCGTTAGAGGAACTACACGCTAGACTCTTCCGCATGAGACTCACAAACAGACGGTCATGGCTGCCGCTTGGTAGTGAAACATAACTATCCCTGAGCTTCTGGTCAAACAAGTTTTAGTCACACAGTTAGTTAGTCTGACCCAATGTGTTGCTTTTACCAGGTTAGCTCCCACACTTTCGTTTGCATTCTGATACGTGGTTGCAGCCCAGCCATTGGTCCATCGAGCTGCCCGTTCCACCCTTCGACTCGTGTCAAGACCAATCCGCCCAATCACAGCTCAAGCGCCACCCCTGACTTGTGATTGGCCAGCCCAACCTGTGAGGGTCTTCCTCCAGGCTCTCTTGTACAATGAAAGTGTCACAAGAGAGACTGGAAATCAACGCTACATGACAGTTGACTCATTTGTATTCAACAAGCACCTAACTCCATCTGCATTTACCCTCTAACACTGTGGAAGGAAATCATATAGTATACTACTTTTATATTACTTTTATTTATTGATGGGGATTGGGTAGGCTAGTCGGGGGTTAGACATCTTACTCGAGTAAGATGTCTAACCCATACCTGTTCCTTAATGACAAAACAATGATTGGCCTGCCCAACCTGTGAGGGTGCTCTTGTACAATTAAAGTGTCACAAGAAGGAATTGACGCTACATGACAGTTGACCCATTTTTATTCAACAAGAACCTAACACTTATCTAGAAAATGGCCAATGGGTAAAACTAAAACTACAAAACCACAACTGTGTTGTTATGCTATATATATATTATGTTCTGTACATTATATTATGTTATGTTTTATATGGAGAAGTCAGTAGAGAAGAAGTCAGTAAATACCTTGGAGAAGTCAGTAAATACACATTTTCAATATTTGAGAAAATAATTTGGCATCAACAAATTAGAAGACAAAGATTAGCCTGTAAGGCTTAGGTTCAATAACTAAATGATTGAATAGATATTCAATTGAACCTATTGCTATTGAACCTATTGAACCTATGAAAGGGGGCAGTGGTGTTCGACCTCCAGCCCAAAGGTACTGGGTTCGATCTCCAATGTCCATACAGTTGAGCAATAGGCCCAACCCCTACAGATACTATGCTAAAATGGCGAATACTACTATTACAACTACTAAAACCCAGCTACCATGGGGGCCATTAAAGAAGGTTCCAGATAATGGGTGCACTTTATAGGAAAGGAATATATGCCTCTCCACCACCTCCCCCCTCCTTCAAATGGATTTGCATGAAGTGGTCCGATGAGCCAGGGCTGGCTTCTCTCAGAGCACAGGGGAGAAATGCATCGATTAAACGGGGCAGCCGGTATCTTCAAGCAGCCCCACTAGAACAAGCTACAGCACTACATTAATAAGCGCTTGGGTCTAATTTTCAGCCTTGCGAATGTTTCATCAATATCGGCCAACGCCGGTTCATTATTCCCCAGACAATTGCTTTTCTTTGGCGAAGAGACAGGATGTGAAAGAGCCAACTCCATGGAGAGAAACACTAGAATATTTTTTGTTTGTCCAATAAACACCGTTTACTAGGGTCTTGCTTAGCTCGCAAAGCACACACACACACACACAACACAAAACTCGAACTTGAAATCATATGAGGGCATCTGCTGCATCCCCGTAAACCCATCGCTGACCTCATAATCCCATAACCGGTCCCCCGAGGCATTTACACATGCGGGCATATTAAAAAGCCAGCCATCTGAGCGCTGGTCCGCTAACCCCGTCACCTTCGCAAATTAGCTTCCCAAACACCTGCGGGGCCTCAGACTACTGTCCTTCTGCAGTGTTTAGCTGACACATCGCCCCCCCACGCTCGGCCCTATGCTGGGCCGGGCTCGGCCCTTCCGGTGATGCATGGAACCACCAGAAGTCTCTTCCCTCGGCTACGAGGTCCAGGAGAGCCAGACGATACTTTCTGAATAAAGCTGTCACCACCACTGGGAACCAGACGGATGGTATGAGGCAGGGTACCGGTGGAGGTCCGTCCAGCAAGCACCCTACACACACACACACACACACACACACATACGGTACTTTAATCAGCCCAAAGGGGCAGGGGGGCAATGATTTACGCCCGCTGTCGCTGCACTCTCCTCTCCCCGCTGCCGTTCATGTGAGCAAGGTGACTTTACAGCCAAATGAATTGAACCGGTGTCTGGGGTTGCTTGTTCCTGCTTGTTTGTCTATTCACCTCTGTATTCACCGCACACCCCTCCTTCCTCCGCCTTGCTGTCACCCAGGTGGCTCGCAACCTGATGTTTGGGCCGTATGCTATGCTAACCTCCCCCATTCCACTTAAAGCTCTACTTCCCCTTTTGGCACCGGTGTGGGGATTAGCATACCATTAGCATGTCTTGATCTATTTATTTATGTATTTATGTCATGGTGGATAACAGGATTTGTGGGATAAGTGCATTACCCATAATATATTGTTACTAGCAATAATTGTGATTGATACAAGGGTTCAACCTCCCTCGGGACCTAGGGTGCGTGTGTCCCCTGCACCACCAATGACAAAGTGAGGACCAATGACGGCCTTGTTGTGTTCTATAGTTATGCAATGGAACCACTTCGAGAAAATTAGACCCTTTTTGTATTGTTGTTGAAGACAGAGTTACACACACACACACACACACACACAGAGGTTAGTCACCCCATTCTGTGTGATGTCACAACAGCATAAACAACTTTTTTGTTGGAAGCTCCACTTAAACTGAATAATCATGCAATTAGGCAGTTTGTTTCCTTAGCCTTATTAAATGTGTTTATAGTTCGCTTAGGGTTCAGTTCCCCTCTTGGCTTCACATTCACAAGTCAACTTTGTGTTAATGTAAAGCACCACACATTTAATCTCACTTAGCGGGATAACAATCATTTAAAAATGAAATTAATTTTGCGGCACTCTGCTTCCCAATATACCGGAAGGAAATTGTAAAAGAAGTAGGCTAAAAGAAATAGACAATAATTAAATAACATTAGTGATGTGCCAAACAGAAGTATTCGATTGATTTCTTCATTCTACTCAGACTATTAATATAACTTCAGTAACGATCATTAACGCACAGTGTTAAAGAACAACATGGGAACATCAGTGAACCCAATAGGCAATAGTAAGGAAGAAGGAAGATGTGATTTTCTGCATAATTGTGCAAAAGAAAATAGGCCAAGGCTAATCCAAAGCGTTTCAGCACAGCATAGGCTAAGCGTAAGCAAAAGTCATTGTATATAACCCACTTGTTTGGGGTTTTTTGGTTTAATTTCTGTTGTTTGGCCAGTCATACTGTGGTATTCCACTTTCCAAACATCATATTTAAATAAGGACACTTAAGTTCCACTGGGTCTAAAATGGTTGAAATGATTATTTTATTGTTTAGCTTCCCGGTGTAGTTAGGTTTCAGATAAACCAAGTAAATAGATAGAGTTTCTAGATACATTTAAAGTTTTCTTGTTTGGATAATTTTATAAAAGTCTTGGCAAAGCTAATCTCGGATGCAGCAGTCCTACTGTGTTATAGCAGAACTTCTGGGGAGAGATGGCACAGAGTTTGTGTTTTCGCCAATTACGCGCTTACAGTTGCCTCCAGCAACATGATTGGTTGAAACAAATATGAAGCGAAAAAAATTGGAACATCCCTTTCACCCAGATTTGAGCTCATTTGCTATCACAAATCTGTGTATTCCAAATGTCTATATATTGTCTATATTTTTATGTTTGAGCTTTTATGTATGTTCTATTATTTATACAACTTCCTAGCAATCTCTCTCTCATGTCACACACACATCATTTCTCGCTGGTGTTAAGTCCTGTTAGAAACAATTTCATAAAGACAGCAGACAGAGATGTAGCCTATTTGTTGTTCCCTCACAGAGGGAAATATGAAGCAGACAAACAACGGAATGAAACATGGGAACAGCCAAGGAACTGTCAAATCTACTATTGTCCAATTAGATTTATGATCGAAATTGAAGTTACTACTCTCTTTATGCAGCTTTGTCCTTTGGTACAAAATAACTTCACGTTGTGATGTTCTGTCTGGGTCACATTTGTTTTCGTGCAGTTATTTATCTTGACAGGGGACATTTTCTTCCTGTGAATTGTTTTGGGGCACTGTTAGAGTTTTTAATGAAGAGAAAAGGGTCTATTTTCAGAAGCATTTAAGAAGGCTACTTCAAACAAGCAGGTTCAACATGTAAGCTTACCTAAAGGAATGTTTCGTAGTGACAAAGACAGATGTTTCATGTCCTCTACTTTTATGTTTCAGTTTAAACTGCCGTAATGAATAGAAAGTCCTGGAGCAACCAGGATTTTCTATTCATTACGGCAGTTTTGTCTGCTTGAAGGAAAACTTGTAAGATGATCTAGGTTGAAGCCTCTGGTTGTTTAGACCGCGAGAGAACACCGTCTACGAGAATGTCTCTGTTCTCTGTTCTCCCAGGCTAACAGCAAAACACAACACATTCATTGTTAGTGGAACAATCTAGATGTGAAACATGAATTATTTAAAACAGGTATGCATCTTGTTATGCCGTTTAGAATTGGCCATAATAATAATGATAATGTACTTTTTGGTTCCTTATTGTTTTAGAAATTAACACATACCGCTTTTATTTTTAGTAAATTGTGTTTTTATTGATTGTTGTAATAGGCAAAAGTACTGGTCAGTTCAATGGAATAGGCCACAAACATAATCAACATGATTTCAAACTGCTTTCCTAACAGCCATGATTAACTCCTAGCAACATTATTAACATATATGCTTCACAGCAGAGACCAATTTGAATGTGTTTTTCATAATTACGTGTTTAAATATTGAAAATCCCATTATCCTATAATATGACTTATGCAGAAGTGTATGCGGTATCCTATTTGAATGTTGAGCAATTATTAATTCCACAGTTTAACACATATGTTGGCCTATGCATTCTCGTGTATATGTGTGTGGTGTGCATTCATGGATGTGTGTGTGTGTGTGTGTGTTTGTGTGTGCGTGTGTGTGTGTGTGTGTGTGCATGTGTGTGTGTGTGTGCATGTGTGTGTGTCTGTAGCGTGTGTGTGTGTGTGTGCGTGTGTGTGTAGCGTGTGTGTGCGTGTGCGTGAATGTGAGACAGAGAGAGGTCTGCACACGAGAACAGCCTATGTGCAGTGAATGTTAAACACAAAGCCAGCACCAGACACTAACAGGGAAGGAAGACAAAAACATCAGCACAATGCCTACGTGAAACAATTTGCATAAGCCCTCTTTTCATTTTTAATGCTCAGAAGTTTATGAAGCGGTTTAGGTGTTTACCAGCTCACTGTGCCAACAACAGCATTGATGAAATGCATGGAATGTCTCTTGAACAATTGACACAAAATGTCAGTGGTGTGTCACTAATTTAGCGATGAGGCGAAAGTATACGTACACAAAATGTTATACTTCACAAAATTGTATATTATATATATTAAATATATTATATATATTATATATATAGAGCCCCCAGTAGATACGCCCCTGTTTCTTCTAATGGAATTTGTTGAGAAGCAGGAATATTCACCTCTAGGAACACTCAGAGTGTCTGAGTGTTCCTCACACCTTCCGTGATGAGCGTTGATAATGACGTTAGATGATGCACAGTGACATCACACCTGAAGAAAGACCGGCTGCCAGGTGGCACTTCCATCTACCTGGGAAATGAACTTTCTTGTTTCTTTTTTTTTTTGTAACTGAACAGAATTCAAAGAACAAGGTGCTGTGTACACGTTGCCACTGGCAAGGACAAGTGACATTGTTTGACACAAATACTCAGACACTCATGTTTTCCAAAGATCCAAAAATTCTAGTTTTGTGGAGCCTGCCGGATATGTTGAAAACTCACGGAATCACTGCCTTGGTGAAATGGATATGGTGAAATTACATATGTAATAAGCAATGTAACAACCTATTACTTAATATTAATATTAACGCTATGAGACAGTCCCACAACCCAATCCCATAACCTAACCTGGTGTGGAACTTGCTTTTTACCCCCGAAACCTATAACCACACTGTGTAGTTACATGCTGGTCCATAATGTTATTACATATTAAGTACATATTAAGTACATATTAAATACTTCCACTTCCCCACCAAGTCAATGCCTTTACATGTTTACATGACATTGCAAATGGTTATGTTTCTTAAAGACAAGTTTTAAACAGGTACAGTGTGCATGTATTGCTGTAAAAAAATGGGTTAGGTTAGTTACTGCGGTGTGTTGACGTGAACTAGGTTATGACATTTGCAGCCATTTTGTTTTCAGACTCTGGAACGACGGCTGGCATTATCTCTCGTTCCAGTTGTTTTTCTGTTTTTTTTGTAGGAACTCGGGTTGTGCTGCACATGAATTCTTCGCAGCTGTACTCACATTCTGATTGTATGCCTTAATTGTTCTCAGCCTCACTTGCAAGTCGCTTTGTATAAAAGCGTCTGCTAAATGACTAGTAAATAGATAATGACTAAATCTAAATGTATGTGGTTGTGAATCCGACAAAGCTTCCAATGTACGGTGAGTATTAGTGGACAGTTGTTGCATCGTAGCAAATAACCGTTAAAGTTAATGGCCTGCCCATAATTACCCTGGCATTAACTGGTCTCACCAGACTCAGGAGGTAGGGTTCACAGTTAAGGGCCGTATCGGTGAGAGTCTGATCTGGGGGGATGGAGTCCACCAAGAGAGATATTCGGTCTGGGTAATAAGGTAGTCAGGTAGATGCCCGAGGATCTGCAGTTAGGTTAAAGGGCAACTGCAGATCCACAACTTCACCATACACGCTAACTACAGACAGTACATGCTGCACAAAATAATAGCTTTTGGATCTGTGGTATGCCTATGGATCTGCAGTTGCCTTATAACCAGTGGTTAAAAGGCGACTGCGGATGCATAGGATTGTCCTTCGGGTGTGTGAATCATTCATGTGTGGAGGCTAAACTACACATCACCAAAGCAAGGGCCTGAGAAACAGGCTTGATCCACGGATCTGCATGTAATACCACACCGCTTCCAGCCAGAGAAGTTGTTCATTTGAACAGCGTGTGTGTTATGTTCTCCCCTCCCTGGACGTCCGCTACGTGGACATGTAGCTGAGGAAGCCTGCCTGCGTCATTGATCCCAGCTCTTCCTCAGTCTGCTTTAATCTCCAGGCATTCAACTCTTTTATTTTTCTTTGTTTTTCTTCCTCCTTCGAGGATATTTAAAACAGAGTTTTATCAAAATGGGGATCTATGAGGGAAATCTCTTGAGCAACGAATGCGATTCCATTCTCACAAAATAAGCAGCGGTCCCAGCATCCCTTCGGTAACCGTACTTTTTACATCGCAAAACTGACAAGCGTTTTAAAGTATAGGCACAACTTTTCATGTTTCAGGAACTGTTCAAGGAACTGCAGTCCTGTTTGGGTTTCTGGGTGAGATTAACAAGCTGCTAACTGTATTTGTGATGTGGTTCCATGTGGTCAGCTAGCCAGCGGGGCCCCTCCAGGCTTCAGGGGCCCCCGGCCAACCATAACAGAAGAACACTGATCAGAGCTGACAGCACCGTGGACAACCTGCACCCTCACATAGGAGATCAGACAACTTTACTACAAAAATACAGAGGACACATACTGAACTCTAGGATTGTCACATAAACAGTAGGCCTATATTTCTATATATATTTACGATTGCTACATGGTTCAATGAATTCTAATTACAACTAAATTCAATTATAATTAATAATTAAATTATTAAATATGAGCAAAGGATACAATTATATTGTAATGCAGTCTATTAGTTCTATATATATTTACGATTGCTACACTGCTTAATGAATTATAATTGCAACTAAATGAATACAGTACCCATTACATGAATAAACATAAGCAATGGATAAAATGATACTGTAATGCAAATAAGTCATTATAAGTAATCCATCATTTCGATTTATATCTTTTTTTATTTTGACGATTCCATTTTTTTAATCATCATATTGTGTTCATATCGTATCGGCTACCTTTTACCGCACGGAGGTGATTGTCTTTGCTGTAAGTGTGCTGCTGGGGTCTTTGCGTGTGCAATATTTTCCACATTAAATTGACAACCAGAGTTTGTTCTCTCAGTTCTCAAGCCAGAACAACAATTAGCCAGGACGATGCTGTGCAGTAACACAGAAAGGTGTTTTCATAACATTAGCAGGACACACCGAACAAACCCAACAACCTTCACCTAAGAAACACCCCGGTGGGGATCTCAATTGGCGGATGTTGTTGGCAAACTAGTGTTTAAACATGTTTCAATTGGCGAGGTGTGAGCTATGGGAGCTACATCTACTTCCAGGCCGTTGCCTTTTTTTGGCTGTTAAATGAATCAATAAAGGAAATTCAATATTCAATAAGAGACAA
Source organism: Melanonus zugmayeri (assembly GCA_900302345.1). Taxonomy (NCBI): domain Eukaryota; kingdom Metazoa; phylum Chordata; class Actinopteri; order Gadiformes; family Melanonidae; genus Melanonus; species Melanonus zugmayeri. Next base: position 11,025 of record OMKN01077790.1, read on the forward strand.
AACAGACTGAAATAGAAAAACGTTGATTAAACATCTCTCTCTCTCTCTCTCTCTCTCTCTCTCTGTCCAGATAGGTAGATAGAAGGAGAGATTTTAAACATGAACATGTTAATGCTTAATAATATATAAAACTTAATATTCATATTGAAATATATTATATTACAATTACAAATTAACATGTAATTAACATAAAAATAATGTCCCTATCAAACATACAAGATGAAAAATTACATCAAATTGCTCTGTCCATACATGCACTATTCGTATACATCGATATCTATCCTGAAGAACATTGGTAACATGGTATCTTGCTCAAGGACACATGGTAATCGAGCTCATTCCGTGGGATGCATGGGATGAGCTTGTGTAAGGAGTGTGTGTGTGTGTGTGTGTGTGTGAGCCTGCTCTTTCCTCATGTCTGGACACACTAGTTAGCCCCAAGGTCAAAGGAAAACGAGGGTCCACTGCAGTAAAAGCCCCCACAACATGCTTTTATTATGTTACACCTGCTAGTCCAGTCCACGATGGTGGTGGTCTCGGGCTTCAACGTCTCCCAGTCAGTCTCCCTAACAGTCTCCCTAGGTAACCATATTTACCCCTCCTCCTCCTCCTCCTTACATATGCAGTTATAACGCATAGAGAGAGAGGGGGGAGGAGTGGAGGAAGGGGGGAGGAGGAGGAGGAGGAGGAGAGATGGGAGGAGAGGAGAG